>SJYC01035941.1:0-41672 GCA_006408675.1 Madoqua kirkii
TAGGTCCTTATACTATTCTCTGCAATAAGCAAATAAGGGTTTTTTGTAAAAATTATTTTCAAAGAGTACCTCTGTATCAGTCAGGATTCAGCTGTAGAAAACAAAAACCACTCTCCTTTCTAGGTATGTAATACATGGAAGATGGACCTCCCAAAATATTGGGTGGATGAGAGGAATGTGCTCTGAACTGGACATTCATTCCAGAAATGAATCTGAGAATAACACTAAAGAACTAGTCTTTCAGAGGACAGGCTATCTCTGCTCACATCAGACAGGCAGAGAATCAGGAACTTCCCACTGGAACTGTTGAGTTCAAGGACACAGCCATGACTATGTTAAAGGATCTGAAAGCCACCACTACTGCATCTATGAAACTGAGGCCAGGGTGTCCAAGGCTGAGCCCATCCTTTATCCCAACACAACTGCCTCTCAACGCCAGCTAAGTTAATGGGAGCTAGAATGCTGCTGCAGAAAAATCCAGGGTCTTCAAAATTCCTTGCCAGCAACAACCATCAGAGCAGTAGGACAATTATCCTCAAATCACTTCTGCCCTCTAAATCTCATGAAAGTACACATAGTTCATGGAACCTCATTTACATTCACTAACATACTGTGGAAGATTTTATTCTTCCAGGCTAAGAAGTATGGGAAAACATGCTGGAAGGAGGTGAGAGTGGGCGCTGAATGCAATTCGCCATGTTCATCACCATTTTTTGCTGGTAAACATGCTACATATTTGTCTTTCCATACTTACAAAAACAATGATGATAATATGGTAATGCCTAACATAATGCAACTCTTTCTGGTAAAAACAAAACTGCATCCATCCCCTTCCAAAAAGGGGGAGATCCACAGTCTCATCAGTAATGCAATCAATTTCTGCATGATACCCATTCATCATATGCTTTTGTCATAATCCACCTGGAGATAATGTGACTTAAAGGCTATTATAAGTTTAATTAATACCAGTATGTTTTTGCATAAAATGTTTGGGAAAGAGAAAAGGAAAGGAAAAAATGTGTGTGTGTGGGGGGGATGACTATAGCAATTCTCATTTTGAAACTGGTTTATAAGTCATGGTCTCCTAAGTATTTATAAATTGCTTCTTCCTCTGTCTTTTCTGTGTTCTTTTGCCTTCAGCCAGCACCTCTGCAGTTTGGGCTCTTAACTTTGCGAGGTGACCTAAAGCTGTTTCTAAGGGGCATGAGTCCTTCATGGTTCTGCTGGCTTCTGTTGCTACAGTCTTGCATTAATTCCATTTTCCCCCTGTACTTCAGGAGCACAGTTTTATCACTGGTTTATATATAGCCTGCTTTTATTTATTATTTTGGTTATTTAATTAAATGTACTTATTTTCAATAATGTAATAAGCATTCTCATCACAGCCACCCTAAACAAAAGCTAGTGCCTTAACAATAACCTCTCCTGGCGCCACATTTTCCTCCCTCTGAAACAGCACCAATCTGTTTCTGCTGTTCATGAGTTATTTGTTCTGTTTTTATATGGTTGTGTTTTATAGAATGGATATCATGGTGCATGTAGTGTTTGGGATTTATTTTGACTTCTTTTAACTTAATACTTTTCTAAAATAACATACCTATTGCTGTGTGTTACTGGAGCTCATTCATTTGATTGGATTATAGTAATCCATTATGTGTATTCCACAGTTTATTTATCCTCTTATTTATTGTAAACATTCTCATACATATTTCTAGTTGTATACACAGAGAAACTTGTCTTTGTTATATACCTGAGAGTGGAATTACTAAGCGATAGGCCATGTGAATGTTCAGCTTTAGAAGGCAATGTGAAACTGTTTTTCATAGTTGTTGCAGAAATTTTCATTCCCAGAGGCAATGTATAAGTCATATGATGGCTCTACATTATCTCCAAATTTAGCTATTTAGCTATTTAGTTAGACTTTTACTTTTTTACTAGTAGAATGTGTATGCACTGATATTTCAGTGAGGTCTTGAGTTGAATTTTCTCAGTAACCATTGATGTTAAACATGTCATACTTTTTGGTCTTATGTGTCTTCTCTTCTGTGAGATATCCTGTGCCCATTTTTTCTACTGGGTGTTTGTGCTTCCCTTATGGTTGTATAGAATTTATATATTTTTGATGTATTTTTGATATTCTTTCTTGATTGTGTGTTCTGTGAGTACAGTTTTCTAGTTTATTGCTTGTCATTTTCACTTTCTTTTAGATGTCTTTTTTTTTTAACTTTATTTTACTTTACAGTACAATATTGGTTTTGGCATACATTGACATGAAGTTTCATTATAGTCATGATTATCAATATTTTTGTGTTTTTTAAAAAAATTTCCCTACATCACAAGCTTTTAATTTTAATTAGATCCCATTTGTTTATTTTTGCTTTTATTTCCAGTATACTGGGAGGTGGATCATTGAGGATCCTGCTGTGATTTATGTTGGAGAGGGTTTTGCCTATGTTCTCCTCTAGGAGTGTTATAGTTTCTGGTCTTATGTTTAGATCTTTAATCCATTTTGAGTTTATTTTTGTGTGTGGTGTTAGAAAGTGATCTAGTTTCATTCTTTTACAAGTGGTTGACCAGTTTTCCCAGCACCACTTGTTAAAGAGATTGTCTTTACTCCATTGTATATTCTTGCCTCCTTTGTCGAAGATAAGGTGTCCATAGGTGTGTGGATTTATCTCTGGGCTTTCTATTTTGTTCCATTGATCTATATTTCTGTCTTTGTGCCAGTACCATACTGTCTTAATGACTGTGGCTTTGTAGTAGAGCCTGAAGTCAGGCAAGTTGATTCCTCCAGTTCCATTCTTCTTTCTCAAGATTGCTTTTGCTATTCGAGGTTTTTTGTATTTCCATACAAATCTTGAGATTATTTGTACTAGTTCTGTGAAAAATACTCTTGGTAGCTTGATAGGGATTGCATTGAATCTGTAGATTGCTTTGTGTAGTATACTCATTTTCACTATATTGACTCTTCCAATCCACGAACATGGAATATTTCTCCACCTATTAGTGTTCTCTTTGATTTCTTTCATCAGTGTTTTATAGTTTTTGATATATAGGTCTTTAGTTTCTTTATGTAGGTATATCCCTAAGTATTTTATTCTTTTCGTCGTCAGACCAGAAAACTACTAGAGATAATCAATGAATATAGGAAAGTTACAGGATATAAAATCAACACTCAGAAATCCCTTGCATTCCGATACACTAATAATGAGAAAGTAGAAAAAGAAATTAAGAAAACAATGTCATTCACCATGGCCCATTTTTTGATTGGATCATTTATTTTTCTGGAGTTAACCTGCATAAGTTGCTTGTATATCTTTGAGATTAGTTGTTTGTCAGTTGCTTCATTTGCTATTGTTTTCTCCCATTCAGAAGGCTGTCTTTTCACCTTACTTATAGTTTCCTTTGTTGTGCAGAAGCTTTTAATTTTAATTAGATCCCATTTGTTTATTTTTGCTTTTATTTCCAGTATACTGGGAGGTGGATCATAGAGGATCCTGCTGTGATGTAGGTTGGAGAGTGTTTTGCCTATGTTCTCCTCTAGGAGTTTTATAGTTTCTCTTATGTTTAGATCTTTAATCCATTTTGAGTTTATTTTTGTGTGTGGTGTTAGAAAGTGATCTAGTTTCATTCTTTTACAAGTGGTTGACCAGTTTTCCCAGCACCACCTGTTAAAGAGACTGTCTTTACTCCATTGTATGTTCTTGCCTCCTTTGTCGAAGATAAGGTGTCCATATGTGTGTGTCCACGAGATTTTTCATGCAAGATTACTGGAGTGAGTTGGCATTTCCTCCTCCAGGAAAACTGTGAAGTAGGAAGAGTTTATCTTTGGAAACACTCTATCTCCCTTTTCTGTATGTTTGCTATCCTAGAAGCGAGTGTTGAGGATCCCCACCCCACCCAACTCACTGCACTGGACTGTAGCCCTTTATTCTTGTTCTTTTCTATCTTCATAAGACTCTTGGGACTCCCAGGTCAGTTCTCATTCCTTGGGCTTCAATTCCCAAATTATTTAAAGGAAAAGCTCCTTAAGTATGTATGCAAAATGTATGTTGTCTGGAGTCCTTGTACAATGCTACTTGGAAATCAGGTTCCAGCAAAACTTATGTCCTTAACTCCTTCCATGAATGTTTCCTTCATCTGATGACATTAACTGAAATGTAATTCTTCCCTGAGAATGCTGTTGTTTTCTGCAGCACTTTCAAGCGTTGACTTCTTTTACCTCTACATACCTCAACACAGAAGTATGGGTGTATTTTTCAATTTTTTTTCTAAGACCTGCTCTAAGAAGTGAAAGTATTTATCAGTGCAATTTCTTTGCCTTGCTTATGGGATACAATTCAACTAAATTAAATATTTAATTGCTTTCTTTGTGGATAAAACTTGTGGATCAGTACACAACTCACATATTCTGACAGAGTGGTATGTAATAAATCAAAACATCTTTTATATGGCTTTAAATTTTCTTTTCCCTGTTTTGACTTCAGAAAATTCTCTATGCATAGACTGACACCTGATCTCCTTTTCACATATGTCAAAAAGATTTCCGTAAATGCTAATATACTTATAATTAATAATATTCTGGTAAATAGTTCAGACACTGATAAAGTAGGTATGGGCTGATTAAGCAGATTTCATAATCATTCAGACAAAAGAAGAAATATGGAATTTTACTCTAGCAAAGTTTGCTTGCTAAGGAAAGCAACACGTTAACTTAAGGCTTGTTGGTTTCTCAAATGTAGTCTGTCTTAGCCATATAGATGCCAAAGAGAAGTGTAGAGTACAAATGTATTATCTTTAGACAATGCCTAGGAGATTACAGACATAATAGGCAGTTGATATGTCTATTTCCTTGTATTTATTTCTTTGTCCACCTTATCCTCAAACAGGCTGGGAATTAATAAAGCTGTTTGTTTGATCCATGTGAATGGGTTAGAAAATAGTGCTTCAAAATAACCTAAAACAATGCCTTTCTGGTACATTAACTCACTGTATCCTATGCAAAACTCATCTCGAGTCCTTCCCAAACTTCACAACTTACTGACATCTCTCTCCTTCTATATTCTCTTTTATGATTATTGGCACAAAAATCTCATTTGATTAGCAAATCCAGAAACTTAGAGGTGATATTTAAGCCTGCCCTCTCTATTAACCATCTCATTATACAAACTCTACCTCATACCCTGCATTTGAATAGCTGTCATTTTATTTCCTAAATTTGTCCCCAAATACTTCTCTTACCTATTACCATGGTTTCAACTTCAAGATCTCACTGGGCTTTTTTTTTTTTTTTTTTTTGGACCAAAGCTATTGCAATTGTTACTCTAATTAGCTTCTCAACTTAGTCTTCCTTTTACATAATCCATCCTCCAACGGCTATCAAAAAAATCCTTTAAAGTCACATTTATCATTCACTATATTATTCCTTATTTAAACTCCTTCAATGAATTCACATATTGAAGAAAAAACACATACTTATAGATACCATATAATAGATATATATTGACTACTTGGGTTAAAAAATTTATTAACATTTTATCACATTTTTATAAGATATTTTTTACTCCAAGAAATAAACATTTACAAGTACAATCTGTTTATATATGAATAGGATAGCTATATTTTAAAATATAGACAGTTAATTATCCCAATGAAATATGTATCTGCCACTTGCCAAGCTTCCATATATTTAGGCATCTGCTTCACCACTCTCTGCTTCCTCCTGTTAGTGAGCTTATCTATTCCTGTAACTATATCATTCTCTTTAAATTACTGCAGTTAATTCTAGGGCAAATATTCTTTCGTTCTTCATTGTTTTCCAAATTGTCTTGTCTGTTTTCACCTGTAATAGTTTCATGTGATTTTAGAATCAGCTTAAGTTCTATTATGAACCATTCTGAATTTTGATTTAAATTAAATTTCTTAGAAAATAATTTTGGAGAAATTGCCACATATTGGTAATACGCTTCTTATTTACTAACATATGTCTACATTTATTCTGTTTTATTAAAAAATCTTTAAAGATCTTTTGCATATTTGTTAAATGTCCTTGTGAATATTATATTCTTTTGTTGTTATTGAGATATATAGTTTCATTATCATTGTATTTTTTATATTTTTAACTTTTCTGGAGGTGTATAAAACCTTATTGAGTCTTGCATATTGATTTTGGGTCCAGCAATATTGCTGTACTCTCTTAGTTTAATTGCCTCTACCACTCTCTGCTTCCTCCTGTTAGTGAGCTTATCTATTCCTGTAACTATATCGTTCTCTTTAAATTCTGCAGTTAATTCTAGGGCAAATATTCTTTCGTTCTTCATTGTTTTCCAAATTGTCTTGTCTGTTTTCACCTGTAATAGTTTCATGTGATTTTAGAATCAGCTTAAGTTCTATTATGAACCATTCTGAATTTTGATTTAAATTAAATTTCTTAGAAAATAATTTTGGAGAAATTGCCACATATTGGTAATACGCTTCTTATTTACTAACATATGTCTACATTTATTCTGTTTTATTAAAAAATCTTTAAAGATCTTTTGCATATTTGTTAAATGTCCTTGTGAATATTATATTCTTTTGTTGTTATTGAGATATATAGTTTCATTATCATTGTATTTTTTATATTTTTAACTTTTCTGGAGGTGTATAAAACCTTATTGAGTCTTGCATATTGATTTTGGGTCCAGCAATATTGCTGTACTCTCTTAGTTTAATTGCCTCTGTTAGTTTGGATTGTCTATGTATAACACCAAGTGATTTTTAAATAACAAAACACTTCCTCTTTATTTCCAGGCCTTATCTAATATACTCTGTATTCTTGCCTTCATGTACTGGCAGCAAGTCATAAGAAGCATTTTAAAAACTGTATGGAAAGAAATGACTGAAGGGGGAGGGAGGAACGACTTGGGGACAAAAATTTCTGGAGAATGCTTATATTGAGGGAGTCCAAAGATAGGCCAGAGAAATGGGCCAAAAATGATTGGGATAGAAAATAAATTTGGATATTACAATGTCACAGAACTGGAGGAACACTTTCAAGAAGAAAGAGGTATTAAAAAAACAATCAAGTTGCAAAGAGGCAATCATTTCTGAGAAAAATCCACTGGAGTTTGTAATCCTTGCTAATCATCAAAGAGAAATCAATTTCAGAAGAAAGGCTAGGGTGAAGTTAACTGCTTATAGATAAAGGATTACAGAATAGTGGTGAATTTAAGTTAGTGAAGAACTACTCTTTCAAATTGTTCATATGAAAATGAAGAAATGAAGTTCTAGCTTAAAGACTTCTATAGTTGAGAAAAAATACTCTGGTTTTAAAGCATAGGGAAGACAGAATTCATTGTAGTGATGGGAGTCAGGGAAGGCTTAAGTCAAGTACATATTGATTTAAACATACATGCTGATGAGCCAGATATTTAGACATATTAATTATATATACAAATATCTACATATCAACATTTCATTATGGTTATTTGTTCTTAAGCACTACTACTACTTTTGTTTAGCTTCAGCAAATGATCTCTTTACTTGTATTGATCAAATCCTAGGATGTACATTTAATGAAGAGAAAAAAAGATTCTTTTACATCTTTCTCAAAATTAAAAAAAATATCCATAGAAAAGGGTGTGGATAAGGCTAATAAGGATGGCATTTATTCTGCAAAAGGAGTTTACAGGAGATTATTTTTATTAAATTGTTCACAAGTATATTTACTAAAATGGGACTTTTGTCAATTGTGACTTTTTTAGAACACATGTACAACTTTTAGTAGCAGCATGGCAAAGCAAAAAGAGAGCAGGTCTTGGTTAAAATCCTGTTTCTGCCTTGGATATGACACAATTTCTGTGGTCCCAGTGCTCTCATCTATGACACTTGTCTTGGAGAATTATTAGCTTCCCAGATGGCACTAGTGGGAAAGAACTCACCTGGAAATGCAGGAGAGATAAGAGATGCAAGTTCCTAAGTTTGATTTCTAAGTTTGGAAAATCTCCTGGAGGAGGGCATAGCAATCCACTCCAGTATTCTTGCTGGAGAATCCCATGTACAGAGGAGCCTGGCAGGCTACAATCCACAGGGTCACAAAGAGTCAGACATGGAGACTACAGAAAGGACTTAAAACACATGCAACAAAGGGCAAAGTGCCTACTGCCCAATGTTTTTTCTCTTCTGTTTTGCCTTTAAAAAGAGTAACACAGAATATATTTTAGCTGAGTGTAATTGAGAAAGAAGCATGGATTATTCATAGTTTGCTAGTGTGAAACAGAGAATACAAGATATGACTCTAGCTGCAATTAAATAAAGAGTACATACTACATATTTCTCTGCTGGCTATATCTTCCTTATTTTTTTTTAAAAGGAAGTCAATACAGAATCATTTCACATCTCCAAGTGGCCTTTCTTCTTAATCAGTTTCTGCAGCCTGAGGCTGCAAATGTTGAACAAGGCAATAAAGTGTAACTGAGAAAGAAGCATGGATTATTCATAGTTTGCTAGTGTGAAACAGAGAATACAAGATATGACTCTAGCTGCAATTAAATAAAGAGTACATACTACATATTTCTCTGCTGGCTATATCTTCCTTATTTTTTTTTTTAAAGGAAGTCAATACAGAATCATTTCACATCTCCAAGTGGCCTTTCTTCTTAATCAGTTTCTGCAGCCTGAGGCTGCAAATGTTGAACAAGGCAATAGATGAGAATGTGAAGTTCCCAGAAATAGAAAGTGTAATTCTAATATGTGATTCACTAGAGGAAACATTTCAAGGCTTCCATTTATCTTTTGTGAGTTGGCTCCTCAGTAAGGGTAAGTTTATTTGCATTTTCAGGGGCAAGATATTTTATGCTCTGTCTTTCATCAGAACTAGGAACCCAGCATGAGAGGATAGGCAATCTATGTGGTCCAGTTACAAATAGATGTGGAAACCTTTCCATCTGAGCTAGCACATCAGCATGGCTACAATTCCTTCAGGATTTATGGTGGTAGGAGGAAAATCCCGGTTATCCCAAAACTCTAAGTTTGAAAAACTTATCTATGGTCATCAATTAAGAGCTATTTCTTTTTCCTCTTCTTTCTCACTGTTCCCTCCTCACCTACAAAACAAAGTTATGTTAGCATGCCAATGACATTCCATTTTCTTTGACATTTCAAATCTAGTACCTAGAGACAGTCTTGAGAGATTTCATATTTCCAGTTTCTTTTTTCCTATGCACTTCACATTCACTAGTTTGATGAGCTTTTCTTGGTCATTTATTTACTACTTCAGATTATATTCCATGGCAATATTATTTCTAAAAAGAAAGATTTCCTTCCTGTATCAGTGCTGCAGCTCAACCAGAAAATTGGAACCAGTGGGAGTTATATATTAAGAGATATCGCGAGGTATTGCCTTACACAGTTGCAATAGAAGGGGCTGGTAGATGTCTGAAATTTGTATTATAGGGCAGACTTCCAGGAAGGGCAGGGTGGAGCTCTGGGTACAGGCAAGGCTACTGTCCACTGAGTGATGAATCAACTCTATTTTTAAGACCTTTTAACTGATTAAGTCAGATACATCCTGATTATCCAGGATATTTTCTGTGACCGTCAACTGATTATGGACTTCAATCACATCTACAAAATACCTTCACAGCCACATCTAAGTTAATGTGTAGTGAATAATTGGAGATGTAGCCTAGCCAAGTTGACAAACCAAAAGACCATCACAGTCCCTAAATAACAAAGTTCTCTGAAAGAAACAAAGTCAATCATGGTATCTTATGTAGTCATTAAAATAATATTTATAAAAAGTTTTATTAGATGGCTTATAAATGCATGTAGGGCTTCCCAGGTGGTCAGTGGTAAAGAAGCTATGTTCCAATCTAGGAAACTCAGGTTCCATCCCTGGGTCAGGAAGATCCCCCAGAGAAGGAAATGGCAACACACTCAATATCCTTGCCTAGGAAACCCCATGGACAGAGGAGAATAGTGGCTACAGTCCCTGGGATCTCAAGAGTTTGACATGACTCAGCAACAAAAACAATAGATGCTTGTTCTGTAATGTTATTGAAAAAAAAGAATAGCCAATCATGTAAAGAATGTTTATTAACTATATAAAAGTTCTTACATGGAAAAAGTGCAGGTAGGGCTTTATATTATAGGATAGGATTGTCTTGTTTGTGTTTCATAAACTTTTTATCGCAAATTAATATTTCCTTTATAAGTAGAATATATATACTCATATAGTCCTGCATGCTAAGCATATTTGTGCTTTTAGTCAGCCTATTCTTTGACTTTTGTCTAGTTCTTTTTTTTTCTTATGAATTTGGCCTTCTCAATGTTATTTGCCCTCACACACTTCTCTCTATTCATTCTATCAGTCCTATGAATCCACTGCATGTAGAAGGAACAAACAACAAAAAACTATTCAAATTTATTATCACCCTGCATACCGGATCATGTTCATCATACTTCCTCATCATACTCATAGCACAGGGTTGAGAATTTACTCATTTTGATTCATACATTGGGGGATGAAAAAATATGTAAGTTTACTAATCTAAGTAACCTAACTAAACCAAATCTTACCTTCAAAATCCCTTTAATATGGGTACAGTGATCCTCAGTCTACTCATAGAATACTGAAGCACTAAGAAGTAACCCATCCAGTTGAAGGTAGTGGATCCTTCCAGCTTACAACAGTCTCTTTAGAGTTACCTTGATCTATTGGGGTAAATAGGTAACTATTTCAAAACTCAGATTTCTTACTCAAGTTATTCCTCCCATCCCACACTGTTTTACTACCCTTCCTTTGTTCAAAAAAGTATGTAAATGTATTGAGAAGATTGTCATCACTGCTGGCTTTGGTTAGCATTGACCTCTGCCTTTGTCACCACTGATTAGAATGCCAGAGGCTACAGTCACTCAATCAGTCCTCCCAGCACTGGTTGCTGAGGTAAATGTTTTGGAAGGGTCATTCCACATCATCACTGATGTTAATTATCTTACCTCGGTTTCTGATAGTGCAGATCATTTTAGGCTTGGATTTGACTTCCATTTGACTTTTGGTTTGCCTGCAATGTTCCTTCTGAGGCCACTTTTCCCTTAGAATGGTGACCTCACAGGCAAGCTTGCTCAACAGGAAGACCCTATCTCTACCTCCTGGGAGATGGAGAATGGCTGGCATTTTCCTCAGACTATATCTTTGCCCAGACATGTCTCAAGTGCATATCTGCTCTAGGCAGCCAACACATAGGACCACAAAAGACAACTAGAATCATCAAGGTATGTACCTTCTCCTGCTCCCTGTTTCTGTCTCAAGCGTTCTGAAGAGTTTCACTTCTTCCCTTGAAATTCAACCCAAAATTGGGTAAGCGAAGACCTTTCTGTAATGATTTCTTTCAGCAGGAAAACTGAGAGAATAAAGAAAGTAAAAAGGAAAGAAAGTGAGAATGATGGAAAGTGGGGAGAAAGTTAATAACCTTAATCATTCATATTAAATCTGCTTGTTGCGATTAAAAGTACATTTCTTGAAAGTTTATCTTTTCCCTGATGGGATTTTCCTTAAGGTTACTTGTCACTTACAATGTACTATACTCATTATACAGGTTAAGTTTTTAACAGTGCTGTGAACAATAACTACAAATAATAATTATACTAGTGTAGTGTGTTAAATTTAACCAGAAAAGCAATTCTTATTTGACTAACTTTTATTTGTTCATCTCATTTTATTTCAGTTATAGTATATTAGGTCTCTGGAAAGCAGAGTCCTAGATTTTGCTGAATTGCTGCATAAACAAATTTGATGTTACTCACTTTATGTTTCTGAGTCTCAGTTCCTCATCTGGAAAGTCAATCTGATAACTTGAAAAACCACTTCTAATCTGAAAGCCTGTAATACTTTTACTCCAAATGTAATTCAGTTCAGTTCAGTTCAGCTCAGTTGCTCAGTCGTGTCCGACTCTTTGCAACCCCATGAATCGCAGCACGCCAGGCCTCCCTGTCCATCACCATCTTCAGGAGCTCACTGAGACTCTCCTCCATTGAGTCAGTGATGCCATCCAGCTATCTCATCCTCTGTCATCCCCTTTTCCTCCTGCCCCTAATCCCTCGAGCATCAGTCTTTTCCAATGAGTCAACTCTTTGCATGAAGTAGCCAAAGTACTGGAGCACTCATCAGTCCTTCCTGGGGTCTGTTGATGATTCTTTATACTCTTCAGGATCTCTGCAGGTGAATGAATTTTTTGTCTACATCTATAGTTTCAGATTAAGGAAAAAAAGCAGCAGCAGAGGATGGGAGAGATACGAAGTCTATAGGTGTTAATTTCTCAGTGTAAAAACTCTTCCTGCCCTACAGGAATTTTCATTAGAACATCTGCTTCAAACACTTCTGTTGTAATATCATTGAGATGATGTTTTCAAAGAATAATTTCAGTTTTAATAGGACTTGGAAATACTGGAGTAGGCTTCCCCTCCTTCTGTCCCCTGCCCCCATGGTGCATTGACACTATATCGATTTAGTTAAACTAGAACTTCACTTCCCAGAATTCATTCTCTGTATGGCACAGGGTTGCCATTGTCCACAAAAGACATTTTACATGTGACTTGGAAGGCAGAAGTAGCCTTATGTTTATGCTTTAAAGTTTGACAAGGACTTCAAACACTATGGCAGCTGGCAAGCACGTGTTATCGCTGACTTGTTATCTCACCTTGTATGTGTAAGGCAGCATTTGAGGCTGCAGCTTCTTCACCTCCCTCAGTTCTCTTCCTTCAGCAGTTCTGAGCGTTGGACCACATGGGTGAGTAGGTCCCTGGTGAAGCCTGTCCATCTGTGGCATCTAGCTTGGAGGAGGTGAGAAGCAGGTGTGCTGCATTTTGTCCGATGTTTCACTCTTTCTTCATTCTTGTCCATAAAGAAAGTCTTTTCCAGGTGTCAATCAGGTTTACCTTTAGAAACACCTGGCTCAACATTAAATACAGAGGTTAATCCTTGAAGACTCCTCTATTAGTTCTCAAGGTGCAGAGGGTCTAGTCTCAATAACAAGTCCATTATTCTAATTTTGCTCTGTCCCACATGATAGCCACTAGCACATTTGACTGTGGAGCACTTAATGTAACTAGTCTAAATGGGCTTGGGATCCTGGTGGCTGCAGAGCCCCTGGGACCACAAAGAGTCAGGCACAACCGAGGGACTATGCACAAACACAGTCTACATGGAGATAGCTAGGCGGATTAAATGCATACTGAATATTAAGTCCATTATTCTAATTTTGCTCTGTCCCACATGATAGCCACTAGCACATTTGACTGTGGAGCACTTAATGTAACTAGTCTAAATGGGCTTGGGATCCTGGTGGCTGCAGAGCCCCTGGGACCACAAAGAGTCAGGCACAACCGAGGGACTATGCACAAACACAGTCTACATGGAGATAGCTAGGCGGATTAAATGCATACTGAATATTGAAGGGTTAGTGTTGATAAATGGAAGTAAAGGCATCAGTAATAGTAATTTTTATGTGATTATATAACATTTTGAAATTTTTTCATTAAATGAAATATATTGAAATTAATTGCTTTTTTACTATCTCAGTAAATTCTGGCTTCTATAGTGAAATGCCATAGACTCAATGGCCTGAACAACAATCATTTCTCATAGTTCTGGAGGCTGAGAAATCTAAGATCAAGATGCTTGAAGATTCGTTGTCTGGAAAAAGTCCTCTTTCTGGTTTGTAAGTAAGCCACCTTCTTGTTGTGTCCTCACATGAAGAAGAGAGCTCTAGTCTTTTCCTCTTCTTATGAAGTCATGATTACCATCTGGGAGCTTCACCCTCATAATCTCTTCCAAACCTAATTACCTCCCCAAATCCTCATCTTCCAAAGTCAGCTACTAGGGGTTAGGGTTTCAACATATGAATTGTGAGGGTGAGGAGCACTATCCTTCAGTCCACATCTTTCTTTTCATTTATCAATGTGGCTACAAAAACATTTTTAATTACACAGGCAACTTGCATCATAATCCTACTGGATAGTACTATTCTTGACTACTCATACACCTCTGATAGTCACAGAAAATTGATTAATTCAGTAATAGCCCCGTATATGGATGGGTAATATTAGGAAAAAAAATTGATATTTGATGCCTAGCTGATCAATTCTGTTTGAATGTTGTTTTTGGGGGTAAGAATGGTGAAGTAACATTCTGTTCCAGGGCCATGAAATAATCGTTTCAGCTTAGAAAATTACCTGTGAACAGGATTTTAGTTTATTAACCTCACTCTGAACAGTGGATTTATTCATTTACTTGTTTATTTCTGTATTCATTAATTCAATAGATGTTCCCTATTACCACCTAAGTATCAGCTACTCTTTTATGTCCTAGGGGGAGGGGATATAGCTTTGAACATGTTAAAGATAAAGGGCCTTGTACTGATGGAACATAGTTTAATGAGAAGAGACAGATGATATGATAAGCAAAAGAATGATTAGAGAGTCTGAGAAGTATCCTGAGCAAAATTAAGGAATCATATGATAGATAGTGACTGGAAGTGGTTTTATTTAAGTTTTGAATAATGATCATTTCTTTCTCAAATTATTAGGAGATAGAAGAGTACTTTGTGTTAAAAGAAATAAACTTACTAAAAAAATTACAAAATACAATGAACAATTTAAATTTTATTTGAGGCAAGATGGAAATTATAGAAAATCATGAATATGGAAGTGGAGTTGATTTCCACTGATTCCTAACATGGGGCTTCATGAATATTAGAGCTGATGTGTTCAAGTTTAATATTAAAAATGAAAGGCTTACTAGCTTTTTAGCTTTATTTTTTACTGTAGACATAGAGGATTAGTTACAATTTCATCAGTGATCCTGAAGGTATCATACCTCATAGCTCTTTTAAATGCGTTTATTAATATTTAATGTGTCTGTAGTATGCTTTGAAGGATGTAGTTTATACAATTAGTACACTTAGGAATGAGTCATAGTACATGAATCATGCTTGTTATCTCATTTGAAATTCAAAATCAATAGTAGGCTTAATTAGAGCTGGTGTGTTCAAGTTTAATATTAAAAATGAAAGGCTTACTAGCTTTTTAGCTTTATTTTTTACTGTAGACATAGAGGATTAGTTACAATTTCATCAGTGATCCTGAAGGTATCATACCTCATAGCTCTTTTAAATGCATTTATTAATATTTAATGTGTCTGTAGTATGCTTTGAAGGATGTAGTTTATACAATTAGTACACTTAGGAATGAGTCATAGTACATGAATCATGCTTGTTATCTCATTTGAAATTCAAAATCAATAGTAGGCTTCCAAAATGCATTTTCAAGTTGTAAGGAAAATACAAGAGGACAAGCCTCTCCTGATAAAATAATGCCACAGAACACATGTCAGAGAAAAATAGTATTTTTTATAGACTTCCATGTTGAAGTCATATGGTAACTGCAAGGAAAGAAATTCTTTCCTTTGGGTCGGCCTTTGTGTATGAATGGTGTCAACTTTCCACTTACACTGGGAAACATCCGCTGGTCTCAGTGCCAAAAAAGTTTTGACAAACTTTTTATTGGTGCCAGTTCTCATGATGGTGTGCCCTCAGCATTGCCTTTGAATTTCAAAATGGTTGTAAAACTCCAGGGGTTCACACTCTGTGAATGAAATGAGACAAGAAGATGTCAGCAAAACTGTTCAGCTACATTTCATCGTTGGTTTTGTTTTTTTTTTTTTCCTCCTTGGCTCCAATGTGGCTTGAGACCTGGCAAACTGAATAACAGAGAAAAGTGTTATATATAAAATGCTAACCCAGTCAGAAACAGTGAATTCTACAAAGAGAAAGCAATAAGCTACCAGAAAGGCATTGCCGATGCCTTGCCTTGCCTTCAGGCCTAGAAAACAATTATAAAAATGGTACATTTGGAAATCACTACATCCCAGGCAGAAGCAATAAATTGACTGAGTTAATGTACATGATTTGACTACTGATATAAGCATGAGCTACATGGCAAACACCTCTGCAAGAAAGACAAGAGTTCAGTCTGATACTCAGATGTTGCTCAGTTACAAAGCTGTTAGGCATTGCATTGTCAACACCTAGTGAATTTAATCTCCTCAGACCCTACCTTTTTTGTCTTATGGTGACAACAGTGGCAAGCTTATTTAAAGAGGTGAACTGATAAAGCTATCTGCAGGGCAGCAATGGTGATAAGACATAGAGAACAGACTTGTGGACACAGGGAGGGAAGGAGATGGTGGGATTAAGGAGAGAATAACATGGAAACACATATTACCAAACACAAAATTAAATAGCCATTGGAAGTTTACTGTACAATACAGGGAGCTCAAATCTGGGGCTCTGTGACAACCTACAGGGGTGGGATGGGGTGGGAAGGGTGAGGGAGGTTCAAGAGAGAGGGGAAAGATGGCAAAAACCAACACAATACTGTAAAGCAATTATCCTCCAATTAAAAATATATAAAACAAGAATTCCCTAAAAAAAAGATCAACTGGTATTATATGAGTGATGAGATAAAACTGCTCACAGTTACTTTAGCTTCTGAGTGAAGCTTTTTTATTGTGAACACATTGAAGACTCTGACCCAGTATTCTATGACGCTTCCATGATTCTGCTTTTAGTAATGATAAAGTTTAAGAAAAAAAAAATGTAAGATTACATTTGATTATAAGATAAAATAAGATTAGGTGTTTTATGTATGTTTTCACTTAAGATGCTGGGTTAAACATAAATAAATATGCATACCACCAATTCAAGTAGCTTTTTTTAAAAAAGTCATTTTATAAAGAATGCCATTTGTAAAGAATGTCATCAAGGATGATGTTAATTTACCTTAAGATCAAACCAAATTTGAGGTTTTCATTTATTTTCTGTTTTCATTGTCTCCCCTATCAATGTATCTGTTCAAACATAATAAGTGATTGGTTAAACAACAAGATTCTGCAATTGTTGTGGCTTATTTTTTTCCATATTTCACTTTGGTTGCAATGGAGGTTAATACCTTAGATAATATATCTGAAGCACAGTAAAGGTGTGTATTTTCAGTGAATGACTCAATTCATTGAAGAAACCATAAAGCTCTGTGAGCTGTCTTGGATGTAGAACAAAACTTTTCCATGTCTTCTGTAGAATGGTGAAGCTTATGGAGTTGCACATGGCAGTTGATTCCAGGAGAGCAATTAGGAAAAGAGTCAATTTTCTATTCATGAAACTCTCTCTGAAGAAAAATGAAACATGTGCTGCATTTCTTTCCCACTGATCCATTGCAACAACACTGTAAATACCTTCCTTTAGTCTCTACCCTTAAGAAAACTCGAATGGTGAGAGTTAGTTGTAAAAGTATTCGCTAATATGTCAGCCAGATGTATAATTTATGAACATATTCATGTTGACACTTTATCAGACAGGAAAAGGACTATGACAGAGCAATGCTTTCTCAAAGCTTGGAGCCAGTTTTCCTTTGGTCCTCCTATGGATGGAAATGATTATTTTTATTCATAGACTTCCAGTGCTTTCCAATATGTTCTTACACATGGGAATAGAATTTGATTGTATCACCAATATACTTCAACAGATTTTACATGCTTGACTGTCATCTTGATCTTTTCAAATTGCTGTAATATTTTGCACTATGCCTAAAGGCTGGCAATGTTTTCTTTTTTTTAATCCAATGTTCAAGGGAGTCTTAATGATCTCTCTGTTTACTCACATCTCCTCTGTGAATTCTTAGATAACAGAATTGCATATGCTACATCTTGTGTGAGAACTCCCCCCACCCCCCTCCCCACCAAAAAAATCCTTCCTCTTTATTTTTTACAAGAAAAAGATCTGATTCTCCTGAGTTTCTATTTTTCTCCCCAAATCTCCCAAGTTAAAGTTGGGTCTTTCAGATTAACTCAGATTCTTGTTAATAAAAGATCATTGGAATTAAAAACAATCACATTGGACTATTCTTTTCCCTATAAAGTTTACATTTTGCCCTTTCAAATCTGTATATAAGAGGAGGTTTTCATGAATGTGTTTGGCTAGAGACGTATTTGGTCCAACTGCTGTCCTTTGGGCCTCCATCAATCTTCCCAAAGCCTAGTTTGCCTTTGCCTCTTCACTTTGTGCCAGTGTCTGGTGTCCACTGTGTCAGGGTCTGGTGTGACTGGCTCTGCCTGTTCCTTTTGAGTGGCTTGTTACCACATGCCAGAGACTGCTGTTAAGAAGTCCATTTTTGCAACTCCTATACTCCTATTCCAGACCTTTCTAACCCACCAGGTTTTTTCAAGAATTCCATAGCCTCAAATTCCAGGATATGTGTGTGTGTGTGTGTGTGTGTGTGTGTGTGTGTGTGCACGCACGCACTTAGTCATGTCCATCTCCTTGCATTCCCATGGACTGTAGCCTGCCAGGCTCCTCTGTCCATGGAATTTTCCAAGTAAGAATACTGGAATGGGTTGTCATTTCCTTCTCCAGGGGATTATCCAGACCCAGGGATCAAATCTGTGCCTCTGGCATTTCCTGCATTGGCAGGTGGATTCTTTACCACTGTGCCACCTGGGAAGCCCCTAAATTCTGAGATACCTAGGTCTGTTTTTCTGCAACTATTGGTACTTACAGATTATGAAGAGTTGCTCTCTAGCTGAACAACCTAGACACTTTCTGTAGCCCTTACCTCTCTAACCTACCTCTCCGTTCTTCAGAATGCCATATAGATATAGGATTTGACTAAGGGCAAGAGACTCTGATCCCAATGTTAAGATTTTCATGAATTTCCTGAGAATTTACTTTTGGAACAGGACAACCTTAAGCAATAATCCCCAACTGGCTTGTTATCATTGTCTGCAGAGCATGTCTTTGATATCTGACTTTAGTAAAAATGGATTTTGAGAATTTAGAAAAATAGTATTTTTCTCAATGGGGCCTATATTTTAAATTATTGTGATTACTGCATTTCAAAAATGTTAGATTCACGATTTAAACATTAGCAGTAACCCCTGTATTCTAAGCCATATTTTCTCCACTTGAATGAGTGGATAGTCTTTGTTTAAGAAATAGAAATTCTCTGAAAAGCATGATTAAAAAGAAATTAATATATGAGAAAATATTTTAAATATATGCCATTTGCGGGTTTGACCTATTTATTCATTTGAGAAGTTGGACTCTCCAGATAGACTACCTGAATTTGTGGGGTTTTTTTTATTCTATTTTACAATACTGTATTGGTTTTGCCATACATTGACATGAATCAGCCAAAGGTATACACGATCTCCCAATCCTGAAATCCCCTCCCACCTCTCACCCCATATCATCTCTCTGGATCATCCCTGTGCACCAGCCCCAAGCATCCTGTATCCTATATCGAACGTAAACTGGCGCTTCATTTCTTACATGATAGTATACATGTTCCAATGCCATTCTCCGGAATCATCTCACCCTCTCCCTCTCCCACAGAGTCGAAAAGTCCGCTCGATACATCTGTGTCTCTTTTGTTGTCTCACACACAAGGTCATCATTACTATCTTTCTAAATTCCATATATATGTGTCAGTATACTGTATTGGTGTTTTTCTTTCTGGCTTACTTCACTCTGTATAATCGGCTCCAGTT
Organism: Madoqua kirkii; assembly: GCA_006408675.1. NCBI lineage: Eukaryota > Metazoa > Chordata > Mammalia > Artiodactyla > Bovidae > Madoqua > Madoqua kirkii. Next base: position 19,583 of record SJYC01035941.1, read on the forward strand.
TCATCCATCTCATTAGAACTGATTCAAATTTATTCTTTTTAAGGGCTGAGTAATACTCCATTGTGTATATATACCACAGCTTTCTTATCCATTCATCTGCTGATGGACATCTAGGTTGTTTCCAAGTCCTGGCTATTATAAACAATGCTGCAATGAACATTGGTGTACATGTGTCTCTTTCAATTCTGGTTTCCTTGGTGTGTATGCCCAGCAGTGGGATTGCTGGGTCAGAAGGCCTTTGACAAAATTCAATATCCATTTATGACAAAAAAAAAAAAAAACTCTCCAGAAAGCAGGAATAGAAGGAACATACCTCAACATAATAAAAGCTATATATGACAAACCCGCAGCAAACATTATCCTCAATGGTGAAAAATTGAAAGTATTTCCCCTAAAGTCAAGAATAAGACAAGGGTGCCCACTTTCACCACTACTATTCAATATAGTTCTGGAAGTTTTGGCCACAGCAATCAGAGCACAAAAAGAAATAAAAGGAATCCAAATTGGAAAAGAAGAAGTAAAACTCTCACTGTTTGCAGATGACACGATCCTCTACATAGAAAACCTTAAAGACTCCACCAGAAAACTACTAGAGCTAATCAATGAATATAGTAAAGTTGCAGGATATAAAATCAACACTCAGAAATCCCTTACATTTCTATACACACGAGATGAATTAGAGGAAAGAGAAGAACCAAATTACCAGCATCAGAAATGAGAGTTGATATCACCATGAATTTTACAGATATTAAAAGAATAATCATGGAACATTATTAAAAACTTTATGACAAAAAGTCAACAATTTATGTTGAATGGACAAACTACCAATACTTACAGGACTCTCTCATTTCCAGGTGGCTCAATGGTAAAGAAGCCACCTGCCAATGCAAGAGACACTGATTTGATCCCTGGGTTTGGAAAATCTCCTGGAGTAGGAAATGGCAACCCACTCCATTATTCTTGCCTGGACAGTTCCACAGGCTGGGGAGCCTGGTGAGCTTCAGCCCTTGGGGTCACATAAAGAGTCAGACACAGCTGAGCACACATAAGCAAGAAATAAATAACCCAAACAGGACTCTAATGTTAAAGACGTTTAAATTTCAGTTAAAAACTTTCTCGAAAATAAAGACCAGGCCAGATGGCTTTCTTGGTAAATCCTACTCAAACATTTCAGGAGATGATATCAAATTCTTCCAGAAAATAAAAGAAGGAACATTTCTCAATGCATTCTATAAAGCCACCACAACCCTGATACAAAAACAAAATTAAAATATTAAAGAAGACTATAGTGCAGTGACCCACATGAAAATAAATGAAAATTCTTTAAAAAAAAATTGACACATGTAAAAAGAACGTCACAATCTGGGAATATGAGATTGGTTTAATGGTTTGAAAATCAACAATATATTAATAATTCTTCATATTAATAGGCCAAAAAATGAAAAACCATATGATCATTTAAATGAGTATAAAAAAGCATCAGCTAAATTAAGCATCCAGTTTTCAGCAAACTGGGAATAGAAAGAAATTGCCTCCATCTAATAAGGAGAAATCTTCCACTAATAGATGGAGAAATATACCATGTTCATGGATCAGAAGAGTCAATATAGTGAAAGTGAGTATACTACCCAAAGCAATCTACAGATTCAATGCAATCTCTATCAAGCTACCAGCAGTATTTTTTACAGAACTAGAACAAATAATTTCAAGATTTGTATGGAAATACAAAAAACCTCAAATAGCCAAAGCAATCTTGAGAAAGAAGAATGGAACTGGAGGAATCAACTTGCCTGACTTCAGGCTCTACTACAAAGCCACAGTCATTAAGACAGTATGGTACTGGTACAAAGACAGAAATATAGATCAGTGGAACAAAATAGAAAGCTCAGAGATAAATCCACACACCTATGGACACCTTATCTTCAACAAAGGAGGCAAGAATATACAATGGAGTAAAGACAGTCTCTTTAACAAGTGGTGCTGGGAAAACTGGTCAACCACTTGTAAAAGAATGAAACTAGATCACTTTCTAACACCACACACAAAAATAAACTCAAAATGGATTAAAGATCTAAACGTAAGACCAAAAACTATAAAACTCCTAGAGGAGAACATAAGCAAAACACTCTCCGACATAAATCACAGCAGGATCCTCTATGATCCACCTCCCAGTATACTGGAAATAAAAGCAAAAATAAACAAATGGGATCTAGTTAAAATTAAAAGCTTCTGCACAACAAAGGAAACTATAAGTAAGGTGAAAAGACAGCCTTCTGAATGGGAGAAAACAATAGCAAATGAAGCAACTGACAAACAACTAAAATCCACACACCTATGGACAACTTATCTTTGACAAAGGAGGCAAGAATATACAATGGAATAAAGACAATTTCTTTAACAAGTGGTGCTGGGAAAACTGGTCAACCACTTGTAAAAGATGAAACTAGATCACTCTCTAACACCACACACAAAAATACTCAAAATGGAGTAAAGATCTAAATGTAAGACCAGAAACCAAAAAACTCCTAGAGGAGAACATAGGCAAAACATTCTCCTACATAAATCACAGCAGGATCCTCCCTGATCCACCTCCCAGAATACTGGAAGCAAAATTCACTTTAAAATCATCCAGGTCCAATGCCAGCATAAAGACTCAGAATTTCTAAATTGGGGGAAAGTTTATCATTCTAGATAAGATCTTATGTTACTTGTCTAAAAGTTCAGCCTTATCAAAATTACTCAACACATTTTCATTTCAAGAAAGCAATTACCTACCCCTCCAAAAGCTTCAGAAATACAAAGATAAGAATGGCATCTGGATATGCTCTGTGGAACAAGGATGGGCATCATTAGTAGTCAGAAACTTAGGGAAAATTTTAGAAGACACGGTCCAGGTAAGAATCAAATTGAGGGCTTCCCTTTTGGCCCAGCGGCAAAGAATCCACCTTGCAATGCAGGGGACACTAGCTTGATCCCTGGTCCAGGAAGATCCCACATGCTGCCGAGCAACTAAGCCTGTGAGGCACAACTACTGAGCATGAGTTTTGGCACCCATGCACCACAACTACTGAAGTCCACATGCCCTAGGGCCTGTGGTCCACAACAGGAGAAGCCACCACAGTGCAAAGCCTGCCCTTGACAGCAGGAGGCTAGTTGTCTACTCTCTGCAACTAGAGAAAGCCTGGGCACCAGTGAAGACCCAATACAGTTTAAAAAAAATAAAAAAGAATCAAGCTGAGTAAGACATGGTTAGCCTGTGATCTGACAGAGGCAAAGGGAAGGCTGGGCATGGACCAAGTTCCCAGGATGCTAAGGAGCATGTGGTCTCAGGACAGCGATGGTCCAGGGTCCAGTGAGAGAGGGCAGAAAAGACTTCCAAAATTGTGCTATCGCTCTGCATGCAGACCGGGGCTGCAAATTTCACTCCTCACTTTAACATACAAATACAGCATGTAAAGCACAGCAGTACTGTGCCCAGTGAGAGTCTCAAGGCAGAGACAGCGATGGTCCAGGATCCAGTGAGAGAGGGCAGAAAAGACTTCCAAAATTGTGCTATCGCTCTGCATGCAGACCGGGGCTGCAAATTTCACTCCTCACTTTAACATACAAATACAGCATGTAAAGCACAGCAGTACTGTGCCCAGTGAGAGTCTCAAGGCAGGAGGATGGTGCTGGTGGAGACGAGGTCCTTTGTCCTGCTGACCTGAAGCTCATGCCACAGACACTAACTTCTCAGCCCTCATCACTGAGATGGTTCATGTCACGGGTCAACTCTACTCAGCCACAGTCCACCCAGATACTGAGCTGAATATGATTTCTGGGTGTGTTGCTGAGGGTGTTTCCAGATGAGATGAGCACTTGAATTGGTAAACTAAGTAAAGCAGATGGCCCTCCCCAGTGTGGGTGGGTGGTATCCAATACCTTGAGGACCTGAATGGAACAAAAAGGTGGACAAACGGAGAATTCACTGTCTACCTGACTGCTTGAGCTGGGGCTTCAGTTTCTCCTCCTGCACTGAAGTCAGGACTCAACCACTGGCTCCTGCCATTCTCAGGCCTTCTGGCCTGGATTGGAAGTAACTACTGCCTTCCAGGAAGTAATCCCTCCTAGGCCTTCCTACTATAGACAGCGGGTCATGGGGCGTCTCAGCTTCTGTAGCTGCATAAGCCAATTCCTTATATATATATATATACATATAGGATCTGTTTCTCTAGAAAACCCTAATACAATGAAAAGAAAGCCCAGTCTTCACAGAACTCATATTGAACACACACATACACACAAATACACACACACACTTATGTTGTTCAGTGGCTCAGTCTTCTCCAACTCTTTTTGCCCCATGGACTGCAGCATGTCAGGCTTCCTTGTCCTTCACTATCTCCCGGATGGAATATATATATATATTCCATAGTACTTATCTCCATATATATATCTATATATCTATATCTATATTTATCTTCCATATATATATCCATAGTACTTTCCATATATATATATACACACACCTATATATATATGTATGTATATATGTATGGAGAAAAATTAAACATGAAAAGAGGATATTGTGGTGGAGGAGGGTGCTGAGATTTTATATGGGGTGATTAAAGAGGGCATCTCTGATACAACAATATTTGAGCAAAGACCAGAAGAGAGTTCAGGACTGAGGTATAAGAAGAGTTTCCAGAAAAAGCTGAGCTGTGCCTGACCCACACAGGTATCTGCTTCGTGTATGGCAGGGACAGGAAGAAGGCCTCTGGCAAAGGCAGTGGGCAAGTGTGAGATGACTGGAAAGGGTGCCTCTGTGTGTAGCTATAGATCAGGTCACAGAGAGTTTGAGTACCACTCTGAGTGGCTTTGCTTTTACTTTCATCATGAGATGAAAAGCCATCATGGGATTTTCAGAAGAGATATCACATGGTCTGCTTTACATCTTAAAATCACAGCTAAGATTGGGCTTGGGGAGTGACATTTGGGGAGCAGAAAGAAGAGCTTAGTTAGCAAACGAACACAATAATTCAGCTTGGATCATGTCTCAGGGCAGGCTGGAAATGGAGGAGATGGTGAGAAGAGGTTACATTCCTGATATATTTTGAAGACAAAGCCAATAAGATTTCCTGATGGGCTGGATGTGAGACATGAGAGAAAAGCAAACAAACAACAACAAAAGCAAAGACAAGTCAGGAGGATTCCTAGGTCTTTGGTTTATGCTTCTTCAGGAATGGAGTTGTTGTTTCCTGCAGTGAAGACTGTGGAGTATGCTAGCTTGAGAGATAAAAATGGGAGTTGGGTGTTAGTTGTGTTAAGTTAGAGATGCTTATTGAACTTCTGCAAATGCATCTAACTGCCACACTGAAGCCTCTCCCCTGGAGTGCCTCCCCCGAAACAGTTTACTAGCACAGTTAGAATTCTGACCTGTCAGAAATACTGAGAACCTCAGGCATGCCCATAAGGCTAGGAGACAAGTATGAGGAACAGAAGTACTCAGTTCAGTTCAGTCGCTCAGTTGTGTCTGACTCTGCAACCTCATGGACTGCAGCATGCCAGGCTTCCCTGTCCAGCACCAACTCATGTCCTTTGAGTCAGTGATGCCATCCAACCATCTCATCTTCCATCATCCCCTTCTCCTCCTACCTTCAATTTTTCCATCATCAGGATCCTTTCAAATGAGTTAGTTCTTCACATCAGGTGGCCAAAGTATTGGAGTTTCAGCTTCAGCATCAGTCCTTCCAGTGAATATATTCAGGACTGATTTTCTTTAGGATGGACTGGATGGATCTCCTTGCAGTCCAAGGGACTGTCTTCTCCAACACTACAGTTCAAAAGCATCAATTATTTGGTGCTCAGCTTTCTTCATAGTTCGACTCTTATATCCATACATGACTACTGCAAAAATCATAGGTTTGACTAGATAGACCTTTGTTGGCAAAGTAATGTCTCTACTTTTTAATACACTGTCAAGTTTGGTCATAACTTTTCTTCCAAGAAGCAAGTGTCTTTTAATTCCATGGCAGCAGTCATCATCTGCAGTGATTTTGGAGCCCCAAAGAATAAAGTCTGTCACTGTTTCCGCTGTTTCCTCATCTATTTTCCATGAAGTGATGGGACCAAATGTCATGATCTTAGTTTTCTGAATGTTGAGTTTTAAGCCAATTTTTTCACTGTCTTCCTTCACTTTGATCAAGAGGTTTTTAAATTTTTCTTCACTTTCTGTCATAAGGGTGGTGTCATCTGCATATCTGAGCTTATTAATGTTTTTCCCGGCAATCTTGATTCCAGTTTGTGCTTCATCCAGCCTGGCATTTAGCATGCTGTACTCTGCATATATGTTAAATAAGCAGGGTGACAATATACAGCCTTGATGCTCTCCTTTCCCAATTTGGAACCAATCTGTTGTTTCATGTCTAGTTAAGTGTTGCTTCCTAACCTGCATGCAGATTTCTCAAGAGGCAGGTAAAGTGGTCTGGTATTCTCATCTCTTTAAGAATTTTCCACAGATTATTGTGATCCACACAGTCAAAGTATTGGAGGGAAGGAAACCTGGATCCTGAATGATGCTGAGGATTTTCCAAAGGAAAGAGGCCAGAATGCTTGAGTTTGAGAGGCATATAGCAGTGAGGGGAACCCAGGAATCTGCCCCAAATTCCCTGCATCAAGGCTTCCTCCCACAGCATTATGCTCATACTCTCCCCTAAACTGACAGATAGGGCAATTAGAAATGAAAACTTTCTTCTTCACCTAAAGCTAAAATTTAGAAAAGGAATTGAACTCAAATTTTAAGGATGAACCAAAAGGTGAAATTTTCATTTGAGAAAAATGGGAATTTTGTGAGGAATCATAGCAAATGTTTCCATAAATAACAATCACAGTTATACTAGATGAATTGGGGGAAAATTGACATTAAAAAGAAAATGCATAATTTATATTATTAAGGAGTTTTGAGAAAATATTTGTTCCATGGAAACAAGACAATCTGATATTAAAAAAATTTGCTTATTGATAATCCAAAATTCACATGAAGAGATAATTATATAAAAAGAGCTTTGAGATTCTGAGAACTATTAGCAATGAAAAGTAGTGAAGATGATGCAAAAAAAAAACATGAAGAGATGGGTGCAGGAAATTTAATATACATATGAAAGAAAGTGGGGCAAATCAGTCAGCTGAAAAACAGTGACCAAGGAAGTAGTCAGTGTGTGCAGCTGATGAAAATGACACACAATACGATCAGAAACACACAAGCAAACAGGCAACATCAATAAGACAGAGACAACTGACCATGTCTTTGTACCTTTTTCTTTTATATTGATTATAAACCAAGTTTTATGACATCATTAAAATTGTTTTCCATTTAAAGAATAATTTTAAATAGAAATAAAGTTGTGTTCATTATCTAACTTCTTATTTTATACAATCCCTGATTATCTTTAATCTATGTATTGCAATTCACCTTAATATCCCAACTTTACCTTTTTATGAAAAACTGAAAATAAATCAAAGATTGAGAAAACAAGTGAATCAGACATCAGATAAAATGAGAAGTTCTTCCTTGTACTTAATCTACAAGAAAGGCAGGGAGATAGTCTTTCATTCTGTAATTTTCAAGAGAATAGAGAACTCAAATAAAAATAAGGAGAACATACTATTCCGGTAAACATAAAGAAAAGACTGAGTTGCATGACAATGTTGGTATGTTTTATGAAATAGTTCAGGGATAACGGTGAAGCTGTGATCCAGAAGGATGATGAATAAAAGACTGAGCTGGGCTGACACCAGCATATGTTACAGTTGCGGTGAATTCTCTGATATAAACTGCACATGAATTAGGCCTGTGATCTAGGGCTGGCAAAAGACATACCGGGTAAACACTAGTTAGTTTCTAGGAAGGATTTGCTTTACCTACCGACACTAATATCTCAAAAACATAGAAAATGTCAGAGTTGGAGATAAATTACTTGTTATCCCATTGAATTCATATTTTTCTAACAAATATGAATCAGATACCTAGTGTGTGTCAAGCAGTGTCCACATCACTGAGCATTCAAAAGAGTATTTAATATTTCCTTGCCTACAAGAAACATAAATCAAAGTGGAGTATATTATAATTTAGACATATAAAAAGTGCAGAACAAGCTAACTCTGCCTGAGACCCTTGTGGGGAGTGCTTTACGTGGCAAGTTTATTTAGTACAAAAAGAACCTAAGCAAAGATATCAAGGTATGAAAGAGCAAGATACATTAAGAGAAATTAATGTTATTATTAATTGGTAAACATGATGGATAAATCTTTTCCACAAAACCCAAAATAAATGGTTTATGTATCTAATAACAATTTATGCATCTCTAATAATTTTAAATGGTAAGAACTAAAATGTATAGATATAAGAAGAATATATAGATATAAGAAGATATAGTCTTATCATACAAATAAAGTAATTGTGTTCATGCTGTAGTTCAGTGGCTTAGTTCTGTCTGACTCTGTGAAACCATGGACTGCAGCTCAACAGACTCCTCTGTCCTCCACTATCTCCCAGGGTTTGCTCTAATCCGTGTCTATTGAATTGGTGATGGTACCTAGCCATATCATCCTCTGTTGCCCTCTTCTGCCCCTGCCCTCAGTCTTCAGCTGCTTTAGGGTCTTTTCCAGTGAGTCAGCTCTTCACATCAGGTGGAGCTTCAGCTTCACTATTAGTCCTTCCAATGAATATTCATGGTTGATTCCTTTAGAACTGACTGGCTTGACCTCCATGCAGTTCAAGGGGCTCTCAAGAGTCTTCTCCATCACAATTTGAAAGCATCAGTTTTTCAGCACTCAAGCTTCTTTATAGTCCAGTTCTTTCATACATCCATGACTATTGAAAAACCATTTGTTGATGTCTCTGATACACAGTCATATTGTTGTTCAGTCACTCAGTCATGCCCAACTCTTTGCAACCCCATGAACTGCAGCACATCAGGCTTCCTGTCCTTCATTGTCTCTTGGAGTTTGCTCAAACTTATGTCCACTGAGTCAGTGATGCCACTCAACCATCTAGTCTTCTGTCATTCCCTTCTCCTCCTGCCCTCAGTCTTTCCCAGCATAGGGTCTTTTCAAAACAACAAGTCTGTTAGTCACATCAGGTGGCCAAAGTATTGGAACTTTAGCTTTAGCATCAATCCTTCCAATGAATATTCAGAGTTTATTTCCTTTAGGATTGACTGGTTTGATTTCCTTGCTGTCTAAGGGATTCTCAAGAGTCTTCTCTAGCATCACATTTGAAAGGAATCAGTTATTTGGTGCTCAGCCTTTTATATTGCCCACCTCTCACATCCGTACATGACTATTGGAAAAACCACAGCTTTGACTAGACGGACCTTTGTTGGAAAACTAATATCTTTTCTTTTTAATAGGCGATCTAGGTTTGTCATAACTTCCTTCCAAGAAGCCATAGTCTTTTAATTTTATGGCTACAGTCACCATCTACAGTGATTTTGGAACCCAAAAAAGTAAAGTTTATAATGGTTTCCATTTTTCCCCATTTATTTGCCATGAAGTATGGGACTGGATGCCATGATCTTCGTTTTTTTGAACGTTGATCTTTAAGTCAGCTTTTTCTCTCTCCTCTTTCACCTTTGTCAAGAGGCTCTTTAATTCCTCTTCACTTTCTGCCATTATGATGCTGTTATCTGCACATCTGAGGTTATTGACATTTCTCGTGGCAATCTTTATTTCAGCTATACTTCATCCAGCCCAGCATTTTGCATGATGTTCTCTGCATATAAGTTAAATAATCAGGGTGACAATATACAACCTTATTGTTTTCCTTTCCCAATTCTGAACCACTGTGTTGTTCCATGTCTGTGTATAACTGTTGCTTCTTGACCTGCATGTAGGTTTCTCAGGAGGCAGGTAAGGCAGTCTGGTATTGCTGCCCCTTAAGAATTTTCCACAGTTGTGACCCACACAAAGGCTTTAATCTATTAAGAAATCAGAAGTTTCTCTGGAGTTCCCTTGATTTTTCCATGATCCAGTGAATGCTGGTTATTTGATCTCTGGTTCCTCTGCCTTTTATAAACCCAGCTTGTACTTCTCAAAGTGCTGTTCATGTAATGTTGAAGCCTAGCTTGAAGGATTTTGAGCATTACCTTGCTAGCCTGTGAAATGGGTGCAGCTGTGGAGCAGCTGGAACATTCTTTGGCATTGTCCTTCTTTGGAGTTGGAGTGAAAGTGACCCATACCAGTCTTGTGGCCACTGCTGAGTTTTTCAAATTTGCTTACATATTAATAGCAGCACTTTAACAGCATCATTTTTAGGATTTTAAATAGCCTACTGAAATTCTATCACCCCCACTAGCTTTGTTTGTCATAATGCTTCCTAAGGCCCACTTGACTTCACATTCAAGGGTATTTGGCTCTAGATGAATAACCATATTATCATGATTATCCAGGTCATTAAGACCATTTTTGGGTACAGGTCTTCTCTGTAGTCTTGCCACTTTTTCTTAATCTCCTCTGCTTTGTAAGTCCTTACAGTTTCTACCCTTTATTGTGCCCATCCTTGCATGAAATTTTTTTTTGATATTTCAAATTTCCTTAAAGAAATCTCTAGTCTTTCCCATTCTGTTGTTTTCCTCTAATTTGTACATTGTTCATTTGAAGAAGGGCTCCTTATATCTCCTTGCTATTCTTTGGAACTCTGCATTCAGTTGGGTATATCTTTCCCTTTCTCCCTCGCCTTTCACTTCTCTTCACCTTAGCTATTTGTAAAGCTTCCTTGGACAACCACTTTGCATTCTTTCTTTCCTTTTTCTTGGGGCTGGTTTTGTTCACTGCCTCCTGTACAATGTTATGTACAGAATGATCTCAGTTTGCTTCCCAGGAAAACCATTCAACATCACAGTAATCCAAGTCTATACCCCAACCACTAATGCTGAGCAAGCTGAAGTTGAACAGTTCTATGAAGACCTGCAGGGTCTTCTAGAATTAACACACACACACACGCACACAAATGTCCTTTTCATCAGGGTAAGGTCCATATTTCTTCAGGCACTCTGCCTACAAGATCTAATCCCTTGATTCTCTTTGTCACCTCCATTGTATAATCATAAGGGATTTGATTTAGCTCATACCTGAATGGCCTAGTGGTTTTCCCTACTTTCTTCAATTTGAACATCAATTTGGCAATAAGGAGCTCATAAACTGAGTCACAGTAAGCTCCAGGTCTTGTTTTTGCTGACTGTTTAGAGCTTTTCCATCTTTGGCTGCAAAGAACATAATCAACCTGATTTCATTTTTGGTCATCTGGTGATGTCTATGTATACAGTTGTCTCTTGTGTTGTTGAAGAGGGTGTTTGCTATGGCCAGTGCATTCTCTTGGCAAAACTCTGTTAGCTTTTGCCCTGTTTTATTTTGTACTCCAAATCCAAACTTGCTTGTAACTCCAAGTATCTCATTACTTCCTACTTTTCCATTCTAGTCCCTCTGATGAAAAGGACGTTATGTGTGTGTGTGTGTGTGTATGTGTGTGTGTGTGTGCATGTGTGTGTATGTGTTGGTTCTAGAAGGTCTTGCAGGTCTTCATAAAACTGTTCAACTTCAGCTTCTTCAGCATTTTGTGGTTGGGGTATAGACTTGGATTATTGTGATGTTGAATGGTTTTCCTTGGAAACAAACAGATCATTCTGTCAGTTTTGAGGTTGCACCCAAATACTGCATTTCTGATTCTTTTGTTAATGATGAGGATACTCCATTTCTTCTAATGGATTCTTGCCCATGTAGTAGATATAATGGTCATCTGAACTAAATTCTCTCATTCTTATCCCTTTTAGTTCACTGATTCCTGAGATGTTGACGTTCAATCTTGCCATCTCCTGTTTTGTCATGTCCAGTTTACCTTGTTTCATGGACCTAAATTTCAGGTTCCTATGCGATGTTTTTCTTTACAGCATTGTACTTTACTTTCAGCACCATACACTTCCACAACTGAGCCTTGTTTCTGCTTTGACCCAGCCTCTTCATTCTTTCTTGAGCTATTAGTAAGTGCCCTCTGCTCTAGCAACCCACTCCAGTATTCTTGCCTGGAAAATACCATGGACAGAGGAGCCAGGTGGGCTACACACAGTCCATGGGGTCGAAAGAGTTGGACATGACTGAGAGACTAACACACATTCTTCCCCAGTATCATACTGGACACTTTCTAACCTGAGGGCTCATCTGTTGTCATACTTTTTTGCCTCTTCATAAGGTGGATAGTGTTCTCTTTGCAAGAATACTGGACTTGTTAGCCATTTCCTCCTCCAAAGGACCACATTTATCATAACTCTTCAATATGTTGGGTGGCCCAACATGGCATGGCTCATAGCTTCCTGAGTTACACAAGCCCCATTCTTCATGACAAGACAAGAATACTATACAGAGAGTTACCATTTCGTTCTCCAGGTATCTTCCCTATCCAAGGGTTAAACCCGCTTTTCTTGCATCTCTTACATTGGTAGGCAAGTCGTTTGCCATTGTGCCACCTGGAAAGCCCACACTATACTATAAAGTAATCGTAATCAGAAATAAAAATTTGGGGCTTCTCTGGTGTCTCAGATGGTAAAGAATTTACCTGCAATGTAGGAAACTCAGGTGTGATCCCTGGGTTGGAAAGATCTCCTAGAGAAGGGAATGCAACTCTAACCACATCGAGAAGTAAACAACAACAAACAAAGCAAGGAAAACATTAAAAAATGCAAATGCAAATAGAGAAGAAACTTTTGTGATCTTCTGTTCCAACCCCCAACTTGAGTATTGGCTTACTGCCCCCAAGTACTCCATTTTCCCTGAGATGATCACATCTGGTACATTTACATAACTGCACGCTCTACTCAGTTGCTGGCATGCTTGGTCTTCTGTTAAAAAGCACAGACATTTTCAAATTCCCTAGACATAAATGAAGAGTTCAGTGGTGTAGTATTTTTCTCATGGAAGATGATCCTTCTACTTTTACCCTATTCTTTGCTACAACAATATTTTACTAGTCAATAAAAATAATTGAGTTTTATGAGAATCAAAGTTTTGGCAACACAAGTATTTGCCATGTTTTTCCTCCATTATGAAACGGTTCAAATGGAATTTTGAAAACAAAATATTTGCTACTAAAGTTGATGTAAAAAAATCTTGGCCTGTATCCTCATCAAAACTGGGGAGTAGTTAAGTCTAAAAGGACAAAATTATATATAAAAACCTCATGTGAGAAAGCATAAACTAATGAATGATAAAATAAAAAATGAATTAATAAGTGAATAGATGAGTTTTAACATAGAACCACTAAGAGTCACTTTGAAAGGCATTTCTAGAATCATAAAGTGAGGAGCTTTATGATTTCATAAAGCAACCATTTTATTTTATTTTATTTTTTAATTTATTTACTTTTTTTTAAAGCAACCATTTTAAATCAAAAGTAACCACTTAAAATCCCTAGAAATTGTCTGAAGGGCATATAACAAATAGAGAAAGTTTTATTCAAGAAACTTTACTTAAAATCCATCAGAACAGTGAGGGAGGGTCTGTGGCATCTGAGCTACAACTCATTCCCTTTCTTCCCCTCCAAGCTCAGGAAGATGGACGTTCCACCTGAGCGGGCGCACTGCCTCCAGCTCTGGTCACGCATTACAGCATCTGCCCTAGCAGGTAAGGCCCCCAGGGCTCCTTACCCCCACTTCCAGCTCTGTGATGCAGAGTCTCTCCTCCAGGCAAAGGCTGTTTAATGGTCAAAGGCTTCCTTCCCCCACCCATCTCCCAGTTGTAGGGTTAAAACTCTACCTCTGCTGTGCAGGCCAAGACTGTGGGACCCCAAACATCCTTATCTCAGCTACCTCATGGGGTAGAGGTTCCACACGAGGAAAAATACATCAAGCCTATCAGGAATTAGTGATCTCACCCAGTGCCACACTCATGGAGCAGGAGTGTCTGCCAGAGAGAAGCAGGCTGCTGTCCCTAACCCTAGCTCCAGAACAGTGACATGGAGTTCTGACTAGGAGAGGAGGCAAGTCATACACAGGAAGAAGGAGCTCTGTATTTTTCTCTAAGAGAATGGATTTTATCTGGAATAGAGGTTGGGAACATTCAAGCAGAGCAGCACAGTCAAAAGTAGTGCAGATTTTGGTGCTGAGCTTTAAGAAGAAGACAGACAGCTCTATGATAACAACAAGGGAAACAAAAGGCAAGCAAGAAGCTGAGCAGAAAGAACTATGGAGACACAAACGAGCCCGGAAATGGAACAGGTTTTAAAGACGGACTCCAATTTGAGCAGGATAGTTAAAATTTTAACTTGGGGACCAAGAAAAGAGAGTGAAGGTTAAAGACAGCCTGGTTAAAAACACCAGCATCTCTGATGGGAAGGCAAGGCTGATGTACACATGGTAAAGTTTCACCCATGAGGAGAAACATCAGAGGCTGCACACTGAGGGGAAATAGGCTTCACTGAAATAATACAGCCAACTCAAGAAACAAATGAAGCAAGCAAAAATGAGCCCTGGGAGTGAGGACAGGGATCAGTATCCAGATCTGCTACAATATACTATCTAAAATGGCCAACAGTCAACTATAAATTATGAGGCATCCAAAGAAACAGAAATAGGACTAACCTTCTTCGGAGAAGGTCCAGCTGTTGAACATACCTGGCGAAGACATTTACAAAAACTGTTGCAAATATGTTCAAAGAGCTAAAGTGACCATGCTCAAAGAACAAAAGAAGTTAGGAAAACAGCATCTCATCTAATAGAGAAGATAACAATAGAATAAAGTAAAACTAAAATTAAGAAAAAGAAATTAAAAAAAGAAGATAACAATATATAACTTACTAAAGAAATAAAATGCTTCAAAATGAAAAACATCACTAGAGAGATTCCATATTAAGTTTTAAACTGGCAGAATAAAGAATCCATGAATATAAAGATAAATTGTAATAATGAGACCTGGTGAAAACAAGGATGAGGATGAAGAAAATGAAGACAAATGAACAAAACCTTGAAGAAACGTGGAAGACTATTAGCCTCATGAATATATGTGTAATAGGAGCTGCCGTAATGAGGACAGAAAGAGATCCCTTTCAAACACAAAGCATTAAAAGGTGAACCTTCCCAGATTTGATGGAAAACATCAATCTGTACATCTAAGAAGCTCAATGAACTCAGCTAGGAACAACACAAAGAGATCCATTATCCAGATACATACACATCACAATAAACACTGAAAACAAAAGAAAAAAGAGAAATCCTTGAAAATAAAAGAGAAAATACACTCATATCACACACACACACACACACACACACACAAATATACACGGGCTTTTAGTAAGATTAACAGTTGACTTCTCATCAGAGACAGTGGCAGTCAGAGGCAGTGGGATGGTATATCTGAAGTGCTAAAAGAAGGAAAAAGGAACTGTTAACCAAAAATTCTACATTCAGTAAACTATTTTTCAAAAATGAAGATGAAATATATTCCTAGGTAAACAAAATCTGACAAATTCATTGCTAGGAAACTCACTATTAAGAAATACTAAAGGAAAATCTTTAGGGTAGATAAAAACATGAATTCACATTAAAAAAAAAACTCTGGTAAAGATAATTATAGGGGTAATTATAAAAGTATAATTCATAATTCTTCTTTGTTATCTTGAATTATTTAAAAATAATATAAAGCAGTATTAATATACTAGCATTATTAACCCTATAACGTAAAGAAATCAGATAGATTTGGCAATACCAGAACAAAGGAGATGGATGAAAGCAACTATGAATTGGAGTTGGAAAAAGACACCAGATGGTATCTTAGAAGAAATGAAGAGAACCAAAAATAATAAATAAGAACATTACATAATAGATCCTATAAATATATACTTGCTCTCATGTCCTCTCTTGGCTTTATTAAAAGGCAAAACCATATAAAGTGTTAGTTATAACAATGTATTATTGGATTTATAAAATATATAGACATAAAATATATAAAAATAATAGCACAAAAAAGGGAGAAAGGTGACTAGAGCTTTGTAGAATTAACAATTATTGGATCTCCTGGGCAGTCCAGTGGTTAAGACCTCGCCTTTCAATGTACAAGGTGTGGGTTTGATCCCTGGAGGATTAACTAAGATTCCACACGCCTAGAGGCCAGAAAATTAAAAAAAAAAACATAAAACAGAAGAAATATTGTAACAAATTTAATAAATAATTTTAAAAAGGTCCACATCAAAAAAAAATCTTGAAAATCATATCTTTCACTTGAATGAAGGTAGTGTAAAGCTGAAGTAGATTCTGTCAAGATGGATGTGTAGATATATGCAGCAAACCATCACACTGAATACCTTTGATTTACACATTGCATGCCAATTATATTTCAATAAAATCAGAAAAAAAGTTGCAAACTGGAAATCTAGAGTCACTAAAATAATACATCATATATATAGTTAAACATTACTGAAATATTTAAAGCATGCCTAGAATATGCCCATTCAATGCAAAAGAAAGTAGTAAAGGAGAAACAGAGGAATCAAAAAACATTAAAAAAAATGTAAACTAGGAGAAAAAATATGATCATATCAGTAATAATGTTAAATATGAATGCGTTAAAATCTAGTCAAAAGGCAGAGATTGTTAGAGTCAACTAAAAAATTTCCAAAACCTAAGTACGTGTCGTTTATATGAGACACACTTTAGATTCAAAGATAAATGTATGATTAAATTTTAACAAATACAAATGGATATACCACGCAAACAGTAAACGTAACCGAGCTGGAGTAACTGTACTAATATCAGATAAAATAGGCTTTGTTTGCAACTTAAAATGTATTCCCCACTAGCAGCAGCAATGTCAGGGAATCCGTCTGCTACTGAAATTGGCTGGAGGTATGGAAAGCTGGGTGGTGGATGACAAAAAGTCTGGTTGTTAGAGTCTATGTGGGTCTGTTTGCATAGTGCTGCAAGCTCACATCATTCAAAAAAGTATCTTGCACATGCTGAAAAAAGAATGATCTTTTAAAATCTGGGCTTAAATACTGTGTTAATTTTGGGTCTATGGCTGAGTGGAAAAACAGAAGCTGCTAGTTCTCACTGCATGTTTAAAAACCAGTCTTTTCAATTGGTAATAAAGTTTCTAACCTTGTGTGCATCCTAGGGATAGATGGTCTAAGCAGACAGATGTTAGATTCCAAGTTATCCTAAACTCAACAGAGCTCCAGTTCTGATTGGTTTATACAGATTAATAAGTAGTTGGATAACTGTAACATAAGAGACATAAAGAATCATTAAAGAAAGAAACCAAACACCTAATACTTTGAATATGGAAGCTTAAAAAAATTCATTCTCAAGAAATTGCTAACTTAGAAACATTTTTATTTTGTAAGATACAAAGCGAATTCTTGGAAATATCACGTTAGTTTGATAATTTTGGTCTAAAAACAGCTTTGTGAAAAGCTCAATGGGATATATCATCACTTCACGTGCAACATGATGGCTAGAGTAAAAATAAAGCCAACTAGTAACAAGTGTTGATGAGAATGTGGAGAATTTGAACCCATAAACATGGCTATGCTGCTGCTTGGGAAATGATCCATTCCTCAAACTGTTAAACATAGGGCTATCATGAAATCCAGTAATTCCATTCCTAGGTAAATGAGAAACAGATCTGAAAACTTAGGCTCACAAAATACCAGAGAGTTTGCCATGGGTTAGTCTGCCTTTGTGAAAGTTCTGACTTCCACAGCCCCTTTCTTAAAACTAAAGGGTTTTCTCTGCACCCTAAGATGCATCTGTATTGAAAACTTGTTGTGAAATTGTGATTTCTGGAAAGAGATTGCTTAAACACTTTAAAAATGGTTTGTGGAGTGGGGGCAACACCAGGATTATAAACGTCCTAATTATTAAATATTAGCAAGCATTTCCAAGATAGTAAGGCTAAATTCAAGATATTAAAATTCTTGAAGAACAGTGTAGCAAATTCTTAAAACAGATTTGGAATACAAACTTTCTGAATTATCTAATAAAAGTCTTTACAACTTGATGTTTTACCCCTCTCGCTGGGACAAGCAGGCTTCCCTTGTGACTCAGTGGTAAAGAATCCACATGCCAAGTCAAAAGGTTTCCTGGGTTGGGAAGATCCCCTGGAGAAGGAAATGGCAATCCATTCCAGTGTTCTTGCCTGGGAACTCCAGGTACAGAGAGGAGCCTGGCAGGTTATAGTCCATGAGGTCACAAAGAGTCAGACTCAACTTAGCGACTAAACAACAACAACTGGGGCAAGCACAATACATTAAGAGGCACCTTAACAAATCTAATCAATTCAATTGCTTAGTGAATGTCCTCCTCTCAATGTACCCTGACATTTCCTTACTGATATGTTTACCTATATTTATAAAATTCTCCATTTAGGCCCATACTATCTTTCTGGGCAGAATCTCTAAGAGAACACTCTTACAGAGAAAACCATCACAAAAGCATCTAGTACAAAAAAATGAATAAATAGAGAGAGAAAGAGAGAACATGAAAGTGGGTCCAGGAACACTCTTAAGTCATTTTTTTTCAAGAGTGAATGTGGAAAATTGTGATTAGACTCATCATATCATGGACTAAATATGGATAGTTCTGAGAGTTCTTTTCAAAAGAATAAATAATGCAATCATGCAAATAATTTTTAAAAATGGATATACTTCTACTGAATTGCTTTTCTTTATCTAACCCTAGTGAGAGCAAATACAAAACAAGTTTGGCATTTAAAACAGAGTGTATGAGAGCAGTTTTTTATGATGTCAAGGGTCAATTATTCCATAGAAAACACCTTAGGATGAGACGAATTCCACACTCAGTTGATGCTATCCCATTCCACCCAACCCTTACATTTTATGAATTGTTTTCTATAAAAACATACTTACTTTATCAGCATATCATTTAGCATAACTATATAGATAAACACCAATGAAAACATATGAGGAGCCAGTTTAAAAAATCATGACTTTGTAAACACTGCCCCTCATTAATTATTATCTTGATAGAAAAAGAGGTTTTATTTTTTTATACATCACATTTAAAATGTAGATATGTTTAGCTTTCACATTTAAATAAAAGAGCAAAGAAAATGATCATGTTCTATTTTCTGAATATTGCTTACATTTATTGTAAAATACTCAACTTATAATACATGACACGTCTTTTGTATGAAAATAAAGATTAAATAGAAAAGTAGCATGGTAGTTAATTTTTAGTTGCTTTATTTGACAGTCAATCACCCTCACCAAAAAGGAAACACTGATGAAACTTTATGGAAAACCCTAAAGGAACTGAACTTAGAGAACTCAATTCAGTAGAGTTACTAAAAGCAAATCGTTAAGGTACCAAACGAGTTATCTAAATTCAATACTGTGCCATCAAACAGAGGCTAAAACAAAGACAAAAACAATTTAAACAGGTTGTGGGGAAATCTTCAGTACCCCTATGTATTCAGACTTTGGAGAGGCCTTTTGATGAAGTAAAAATTGCCATTTTATCTCCAAAAGTGTGCACTTTAAAATAATATAAATAAATATTATAAAAATAATATAAATAATATAAATAATCTCATTATAAACTATCATGGGTCAATTTCAAAGTGACTGTATATGATAAGCCATTTTCTTTTTAAGCAAATACACAATCTCCCAAGTTACTAGAGCTGATTTAGACTAACAGTAAAATTTTAAAATAAAACTCTGCCAGGCTGTAAAAAAAATAGGATCATGAATATTTTTCACTGGACTCATAAAGATGTATTTATATCTTAGCTAACCTTAGGTCTTCATATCATATATAGTAGTATTGTAGTCACATTATTCATCAATTTAACAGCCTATGTAGACTTCATTATTATTGCATCGATTAAGATGGAGATTGACTTTAGAAAGGTTTTATTCACCCTATTACTTTTTGCTTTCCTCTTATACCAACAGCCTGCTCCTCCTGCTACACATGTTTGCAAATTATAATTTCTCCATTAAAAATAAAAGATGCCAGAGGAATAGAGAAAGAAACAGTAAGCACTTTGCTTAATACTCAGCTATTTGACACAAAGACAAAATCTGGTTTCAGTTTCCTTGGACTAGAAAGCAATTCATTGAACAAACTCAATCAGCTACGAAAGATTTTAATGAAATTATGACCACTACTTAAACATAAATGGTGGATTTAAGATATACACATTCTAATCAGAGTAAAGATAATAATTTAAAGCTATTGTATTTTACAGGTCTTTTAATTTTGTTATTAGCCTGAGAACCACAAAATCTACCTGAATTCTTGTTATATAGTCAGTAATCATAATAAGCACATCCAGGACAATCAACCTGGCCAGCTCAACTGGAGTGGCTAAAGTTTTATCACCAGTTCTGCATGACACCAGCATTATTTATGCACTTAACTTTTTTTTTTTTAAAGGATTTAAAAATTATCTACACTTCAAATTCAGACTTGTCAAAAGTGATAATATTCATGAAACCAAAAGTGTGATAATATAATTACATTTTTTTCTGATGTGATACACTACTGGTATCCTCCACTTTTCAAAAGTTCACTTCTTTCCACTTTACTTTCATGAAAGATCTGTAGTTGTACCTGTTTTGACTCAATGAAGGAAATCCAAAAAGGATTTTCACTTTTACAAAAAAAAAAGGTGAGATGTGAAAACAGCATTCTGTGTTTGTTTTAGAGTGAGCTGTAATAGAGTTAGTGCTCAGCCACAGCAGAGAGAGTGGTACCACCAGGCTCCTTTCCCAGACCCACCAGTGCATCTGGCCACCATACTCTGACCTGTGTCTCTGGGCATCTGTACTTTATCTCATTTATTTTGCGCATCTGTTAGCAAGATGTGTCCAGAAGTAATTGTTTCTTTCTTTTATATGCCATTTGGACTTGCAAAAGTTTTCATACTAACACTCTCCTTTTAGATAGCATGGGAAACCTGTATTGCATTAAAACAACAACCCCTAAAATGGTCTCACATACCACCCATGTTACAAGCAAATACACTGAAAATAATTAAACTGCATAATTTTCAGCCTAATTTCTTTTTCATAGAAAAATACCTGATAACATACACTAGAAACAAACTTAAAAACACAAATTAATGTTCAACTTAAAGTTACACTGACTATCCATGCACTGTAGTATGTAATCTAAAATTTAAAACAGTTGAACAGGGTCAGCTGAGTTGATATATTGAACCTGAAATGTTCATTGCCTCAGTCTCATACTGGAAAATTAATGAGTTTGGGGGGAATTGTAATTTACACCAAATTGAAGTGTATAGTATGTATACAAAGGACAGGCTGATTGATGATTTCACTTATCCCCTGCCTTACAGAGTACAGCCTCTGTGGTTTCCAAGGTTGACAGAAATTAAAGGTGATCTTCCACTCCCTGAAGGAGTGATTTCGATGAATGAGGGAAAAGAAAAGAGTAAAACTGTGGTTCAATATGACAACTCTACTACTTGTGTTCTAGAGAAATACCATTTTATTCTGAGCTCTTGATCTTAATTTGATCCTTCCTCTCTACTAACTTAACCCATTCCATTTCTTCTACCAGAAAGTTTCAAATCATCTGTGTATGCATCTAAAGAGTATTAAAAAAGGTAGAGCTCATTAGGTATTATTATTCCTAAAGGCAAATAGATCATCCTCAGAACTCAAGGAGCTAAGAGAACAAATGAGTTTCATAATGATTTAATTATATTAAAATATCACTATTTCCATGACTATTACCCAGTCTTTGCCTATTAATATAAAACTCTGTAATGCTCCTAGATGTTCATTTTATTTTTCCATGAGAACTGAGAATGAGCTCTTCCTAGCATTTAATTTCTTTTTGAAAGTGAAACATTCTCTTAATAAAATTCACAACATTGTAATAACAAGTGATAGAAAAGAAATCATGGATTCTAACCACTTTGTCCTCCTTTGGGAAAGCATCCAAGGAAGCGGAGTGAAGGGAGAGAGAAAAAAAGAGAAAAATAAAAATAAGGCACATATTAACAATCAGATTTTAAGAAAACAATCATATGGTACTTTAAAGTATAAAAATATAGGTACTTTGAAAAGTAAATGTTT
>SJYC01035946.1:0-65468 GCA_006408675.1 Madoqua kirkii
GCCAGCGACTACACGACAGGCAGCACGTTTACCGGAGTCCACATCCAGCATCGTTCCGTGGGGTGGACGTGATAGGCGTGTAAGGGGCTTGGCAGGGCCCTTGGCACAACTGGGCAGGTATTCCTTCTAAAAGGAGTGACCAGCTTCAGGAAGAATGATTGTGAGAGCCAGTGATGACGGCCTGGCCTAGCTGAGGGCAGGGGGCTGCGGGCGGGGAGGGGGGGGCAGGCGGGAAGCACCGCCCGGGGTTCCTTTCTGGCTCCACTGCTACCCACGCTTGGGACTCAGCAGACTGCTTCTTCACTTGGCCTCATTCTTATCTGAAAGACGTAAGTTACACCTGAAAATGTCCGTGAAGCACTCAGGACAGGCAGTGCCTGGCAGCTGGTAATCGCTGAATGACTTCTCCCGTTATCATCAAATACAAGAGGAACGTCTTGGAAACACAACCCTCGGGAAGTAAATAAGCTCTGCTTTTGTCCAGAGTCACCCACGACGAAGCAAAGACGAGTTCCAAGGAACCTGGCTCCAGAAGGAAGGTTCCATGGTCATAATGTTTGGGAAATGGAAGACTATCTCATCTTGTTGATTTACAAAGCAAATTTGCATATTAAAGACACACACAGAGTCCTTCAATATAAAGATCTGTTAAATCTTGTTCTCTTCACTCTTTCCCCCAACTTATCTGACCCATGGGACCCTTTATGTTTTGGATGAATATACAAACTTTCTGGGCTTCCTGGGTGGCGCTAGTGGTAAAGAACCCGCCTGCCTAACGCAGGAGACATGAGACGCAGGTTCAATCCCTGGGTCGGGAAGATCCAGGGAATGGCAACCCACTCCAATATGCATGCCTGGAGAATCTGCTGGACAGAGGAGCCCGGAGGGCTACAGCCTGTGGGGTCACAAAGAGTCGGACGCGACTGAAGTGACAGCTGGCAAGCACAATCTTCCCACAGGAAACATTCTGAAGATAGGGGAGGTTTGGGGGCTAAAACCATCTCAGTCTGATTGCTCCCCCTGCCCCACCATGTGAATGACCAACAGACAAATCAGAGCGAACCAGGGTAGGAGGAGGAATGGGCTGATGGTAGAAGCTGGGGCCAGGAGGTTACCCCGCCCTGCTCTCCTCTCAGCAGGCAACTCCTCCTAACAGAGGGAGCAGGAGTGGGAGAGCCGGCCGGTGCCTGGAAGCGCTGGACAGGGGCTTCACGGGACTGAGTGGGGACCCGGGGCTGACGGAACTGGAGAGGGAAGCATGACAGAGCTGCCTCTCGTCCTCCTCCGGTACTTTGTCTAAACGGATGACGTGGAGACAAGACACAGCGGGACTGAGCGGTGTGGGAGACAGGATGGAGTCGGGGAGGGGGCCTCCTTGCGCCCGTTAACCAGGGACACCTCACCGAATCGGCGGTCAGGCACTGCCTCCAGGGGAAGGAGGTGACGGCCCACCTGTGCTTCTCTTCTGAGCACATGCCCAAAACACAGCTGAAACTTAAAACTCAGTGCTTCTCATCAGTGATTTCAGAAAGATCCTTTAGCCCTGTCGACTCAAAAAATAACATGCAACCTAAAAGTTGAGGGTTCTGCTTTACTTGGTGGAAATTTTTAGGACTTAAGGCCGGGAGGGAGTCTGAATGTCAAGCATTATTTTTGTGAATGAAAGAAAACCAGATATCCTAAGTTAAGGAATTTAGTGCTTTTCTCTGTCTGGGAGGAGGCCAGCGTCTGGGCTCCCTGAAACCATCCCTTTCGTGTGCACCTCAGCCATCTGGGGCCAGTTTCCTGTGTTTTTCATGTTCTGAGCTTCCTCCAGCCTGGCTGGAGGGAGTGGCTGCGGTCTGGCGGCTGCCGGCAGGCAGGTGTCCGTTCCTCCCTGCGTTCCCTCGGGGCTCACCAGCTCACCTTCCCTGGCGGCTGCAACTGCCGGGGACTGTGATGTCGCTGTCCACTGATATGGCGGGAAATACTCCACTGCTCAGTTCCTCCTCTTGGTCCAGAATTCGATCAATATTTGGGAGACATCTCATGACCAATGCTTGTCCCCCGTGGTGCTGGGAGGCTCATCCTAGATCAGGCAAAATTCTCACTGATGCGTCACTCCAGGTGTTAATTTTTGGATTAGGCTCAATGGGAGATAATCAAAGGGCTTCCCTGGGGGCTCGGATGGTAAAGAATCCGCCTGTCATGCAAGAGACCTGGGTTTGATCCCTGAGTTGGGAAGATCCCTTGGAGAAGAAAGCGGCAACCCACTCCAGTATTGTTGCCTGGAGAACCCCATGGACAAAGGAGCCTGGCGGTCTACAGTCCACGAGGTCGCTCACAGCGTCAGACACGACTGAGCGACTAACACTTCCACTTCCTCATATTAAAGCTTCTCTGGACCCTCTATCTACTAACCTATTATGGTCCAGGAGATATTTCCCTTGTTGCTTCTTTCCATATCTAGAATCACACTGTTATAATTATTCTATGTTATATACACATGATCTATTGCTTCAAGATGTTTAGCCATCATTAGTTTGGCCCCATCATTAATCTGGCCAGGGGCCTGGTCACACATCGTGTAATGCAAGAGACAATAACCTTTTTTTTTTTAAATGATTTATCTTTGGCGTGCTGGGTCTTCGCTGCTGGTGCGGGCTTTCCTCTGCTTGTGGAGTGGGGGCTGTTTGCTGGCTGTGGTGCGGGAGCTTTTCTCTGCAGTGCCTCCTCTTGTCGCAGAGCACAGGATCTAGGGCGTGTGGGCTTCAGCAGCTGTGATCCCTGGGCTCTAGAGCACAGGCTCAATAGTTGTGGTCCACGGGCTCAGCTGCTCTGGGGCACGTGGGATCCTCCCGGATCAGGGATCAAACCTGTGTCTCCTGCATCGGCAGGCAGATTCTTTACCAATGAGCCACCAGGGAAACCCGACAACAATCTTATAAAATAGTTCCAGCCAAAATCTTGGCTTTCTCTGTCCACCAAATAAAAAGTTATGGAGACAGGGTCTGGAGGAAATAGAGAGATGGCTTTAGTTCTCAGCTGGCTGAGGGAGAATGCAGCAGGCTAGCGCCTCGAGAACCGCGCCCCTACCTCGAGGAATCTGGGGATCACACAGATGGGGCTCGAGGTCTGGGGTAAGTGATAAGCGCAAAGCGGTGAGTCTTCATTCTTCTTGCATTGTTTCAAAATGGTCAGAGCTAGCATCAGGTAGGCCGGTGCGTGGGTCTGTCTCTGGTTTATGGTATTGAGTCCTTCTTTCTAAAATGCAAAAAGCTACAGGGGCGATCTGCAAAGAAGCGCGGGGAAGGTTAAGTATCAGGTACAGGATGTATCTGCCTAGAGTTAGGGGAGGTCGGTGCAAGATGCAACATGCAGAGGTGGGGAGGTCGGTGCAGGGTGTAACGCATGCGGAGTTAGGGGCAGTGGGTGCAGGTTAGTTCTGAGAGATACAGAGCACAGATTAGTGACGTGTAAAGTGAAGCCAGGAGTGATCAGCTCTCTCAGGCCCGTTTGTTTCTTCTCTAGTCTGCTCACAGTTCTCTTTACTTTCCTTGTTCTCAGGAAAACTTCCACGTCTATTTTTGCTGCAACAAAATTGTGAATAATACAGCTAGTAATGTTATTGAAGTTACAAGCAGGGATTTAGGCCATGGGTTTCCAGAGCCAAACCATCTTCCCAAAAGATCACCAAGGTTAGGAAATGGATCATCTGAGGCAGCCCTCTGATTTTTCAGATGAGTCATTAAATGTGTTACGTTAGAGGATTTGTCTGGTGTGTAAACACAACATTCAGTTTGAATTATGGCATAGGTGCCCCCTTGAGATGCTGTGAGGACATCAAGGGCCATTCGATTTTGTAAGACAGCTTTCCTCATCATGGAGACCTCAGAATTTAGCAGGCTAATAGCCTGCTCGCTATCATTTAAAGGCTTCTGAGTGAATTTTGTTAAGGTTTCAATGTGGGAAATCACATCCTCCAATCCTAGCGAAGGCACAAAAATAGCTGCCAAATGATCATACCAGTGGAACACAGATCCCTCAGTTCGTCAGGCTCGGATGGATGGTAAATTTGCTGGAGTTACATCTAAACTTGTACACAAGGGGCCCTGAGCCCAAGTACACCCTCCCAGCCACCCAGGGCTGCAGATTGGACCCACAGAGCCACTGAGTCCTGTTAGGTGCCACCCAGGACATTTCTGGCTGTCTGACCCAACCTGTTCTGTACCAATCGATATCTTTAAGGGAAATGATATACTGGCATTTTTCACACGGCACCCAGTCTAATTTTCTAGTGCTTTTAGGCTAGTTAGTATGATGTGACTGTTCCCAGCACAGGGAGGCCTTTAGAGGACTTACAACAATAGGCTAGTGTTTTAGCCAGACAAACCCATCCCACAGCTGGGGAAGGGTCCCTCCTGAGAGCACAGAATGTACATTTTTTGACTGAAATTTAGCTTGTTGTTCTCATTTAGCTTGAGTAACCTAAAGCGAAATTTCGTATTTATGGCCAGGTCAGAATAGGCATGTTTGATTGGCCGAGGGAGTGGGTCCCACCTAGTGATATCAATGGCGGCCCAGAGAGAACTGTAATTCCTTTCTTCCTCAATAAACTCTCTAAGAGCCATCCAATCAGAGCCTCGGAGGGGAGAAACCCACCATGTAAACCAGAAGTACGGGATGCAGGCAACCGACCACAAACCCAACAATCTGATTTAAAATCTGCACACGATCATGCCCATTTGATTCATCTGTAAGAGTCCAAGAAACTGAGAAGAAAACGTTACGAATGATCATACAGGTCAGGTCCAGCATCTTGGGGTAGCAGTCTCTTTTTGTCCGGTCCTGGCGCTGATATTTCTACCTCATTAGGGCGACGCCTTAAAGTGAGTTTGAGGTCAGCAGTTGTCGCTACATACCATTCTGGTTCAGGAGCCCTTTTCAGGTAAGAAATAGGAATTCAAGAATCAATGCCCTTCAGTTCTGCTGCACATGAGCTAGTTAAAAGACCCTGACAAGGGCCCTTCCATCTAGATTGGAGGGAGCCCGTTAGATTTGTCTTTTCCAGTATGCACAATCTCCTGGTTGTAAGTCACGGGACATCCGATCTTCATATGAGGACAGATGACTGTGATAAGCTCAGAAACAAGCTCAGGATGTCCTGCTAAAGATTTAAAACTTCACAATTATGTAATATATCTCCCTTTAGCCACACAGGATCACATAACCCTTCATCCATTCTCACTGGTCTCCCTGTGACAATCTCAAAGGGAGAGAAGTGATGTTAGCTGAGAGCAGTAGGTCTGGGGCTGGGGAGAGCCGACGGAAGGGCTGCAGGATGGGGAGAGGGATTAGCAGCCGTTATTTTAGCCCACCGAGTTTTCATTTGTTCGGTTTGCCCTTTCTACTAACCCAGAAGACCGGGGGCGATAGGCACAGTGGGTATGTTGCGTAATAGGCCAAATTTTACAAATTTCCTTAACAATCTGTCCAGTAAAATGAGTCCCTCTGTTGCTGTGTGGTTCTGGGGGGATTCCCCAGATGGGAATCACTCTTTCTAAAAGCAGCTTCCTGACGGATTGTGCCGTGGCCCTGCTGCAGGGGAATGCCTCAACCCAGTGTGAAAACACACGGATCACGACAAGCACACACACATCCTACCAAGAACATGCTGACAGCCTTGCGAGGAAGGCTTCTGCTCTGCAGTCACTCTGCCACACTTCAGAAGGCCTTGCACACTTCAGAAGGCCTTGCAGGCCACAGCAGACCTCCCCAAGAACCACTCAGGGCCATTCCTGGGTGACACTCTGGACACGAATCGTACACTGAATAGACCTTCCGAGCTATGCTAAAGAAAGGCGTCCAAAAATATTGTTTACCCCACAACACCATCTTATCTGGGTTCCAAGGAGTTTGCTCGTGAATGTACTGTAAAACAGGATACTGGGCTGAAAACAGAAGGACAGGTTTCCCATTTGGGCCCACTCTCTGCTGCAGTTGAAACCTCCCTCCCCTCTGTACACAGGTGTCTTTTTCTTGGCCTGCTACTGTTCTCTGAAACTTTGACAACGTGTTAGTGGGGTTACTGGAGACTGAAAGGGAAAAGGCAGTGGTTAGTTGGTTGTTGATTGCGAGAGAGGCTGCCGTCTGGGTGGCACCATCAGCTGAAGGGTTTCCTTTGGCCTGTGCAGCGTCAGCCTCTCAGTGACCTGGGGTCTTGATGAGAGCAAGGGCGCACAGCAGCAGGAGGGCATCTCCCACTCTGCGACCCCGTGTTTGATGGGCCGTCCTGAGGGTGTCAGAAATCCTCTGCATTTCCAAGCATACTAAAATCACGGGCCACTCCCAAACCACAGCGGCTGTCCGTGCAGATACCGGCAGATGTTCCTCTTGCCAACAGACACACCCTGGTCAGTGCTATGAATTCAGCCTGTTGGGTGGAAGAGACGTTAGGCAAAGGACCATTTTTGAGGATGGACACTGGAGACACAACAGCATAGCCAGCCTGGTATTCTCCCTGTAAATATGGACCGTCAGGGAATAAAATGAGATTAGGATTATTCATTGGACTCTCTCCAAGGTCAATCCTAGGAAATAAAAGACTGTTAGTTGCAACAATACAACAGTGCTTTTCCTCATCCAGTTTTTCTGGGAGCAAGGCGGTTGGTTGGATTAAGCTTGTTACACCTGTGGAGAGTTATGTTTGGTGAGAGCAGGACAATCTTATGAGAAGTTAATCGACTTGCTGAATAATGCTGTTCGTGAGGAGAGTTTAGTAAGGCTTCTACAAAGCGTGGAGCAAAGATATTGAGAGGGTGACTCAGAACTCTCTCTCCTGTGGTTCAACACATCACAGCTGTTGCCCTGATAGCTCGGAGACACGGAGGAAGGCCACTGGCTACTGCATCTAGCTGCAGGCTCTAATATCTACTGGCTGGGAGGAGCCCCGGTGCCGTAGGGATAATACCCTAGCACAGCACTCTGGTTTCCATGGACAAAGGAAAAAGGGTAAATCCTAATTTGGATGTCCTAAGGCTGGGGCCTTTACCAAGGGTCTCCATAGCTTTAGAATGTTCTGTTTCCCAGCAAAGAGCTTCAGTTTGGTCTTGTTTAACTAAATCATATAATGTTTACGATTTCGTGGAGAAATTTGGAATCCAGTTCCTGTAGCAGCCTGCAAGGTCTAGAAAGCCTCTCAGTTGTCTTTCTGTTCTCGGGGCAACGAAGGCCAGCATGCCCTTTACTCTGTCTAGATCAATTAAAAGGCACCCTTAGATATCACATGCCCTGAATTCTTTACATCAGCCTTGTGAAAGTGTTAGTCACTCGGTTGTGTCTGACTTTTGAGACCCCATGGACTGTATCCTGCTAGACTCCTCTGTCCATGGACTTCTCCAGGCAAGAATAGTGGAGTGGGTAGCCATTCCCTTATCCGGGGGATCGTCCTGACCCAGGGAGCAATCCGGGTCTCCCGCATTGCAGATGGATCCTTTACTGTCTGAGCCACCAGGGAAGCCCAGCCACAGTTTCTCTTTGGACCCCTTACGTCCTTTGGAAGCCAACCTCTGGAGCAAGTACAGGGTGTCTTGCTGACTATTAAGGAGTTTGAACACAACAGCAAGTCATCTACATATTGTATCAAGACTGACATATGAGGAAAAACTAGATCATCTAAATCTGCTTTTAATACCTGAGAAAAGCGAGTGGGGCTTTCAGTGGAGCCCACTGGCGTCGCAGTCCACGCATAATGCCGTTCATCCCAAGTGAAGGCAAAAAAGATGCTGATCATCGGGATGTTCAGGGATACTGAAGAATGCGTTTCAGTATGTAGAGATCTACCACAGAAAAGAAGTCACTGTTTTTAGGGATACAGGCAGTAAGGTATGGGGTTAGGAACCGCAGCCTGACAAGGAATAGAAATAGCATTGCTACACCTCAAATCCTGTGTCAATCTCCAACCTCTGCCGTTAGGTTTTCTAACTGGCTGGATGGGAGTGTTACCAGGGCCAGTGCAAGGCACCGTGGGCCCTTCCTTAACTTCCTCTATGGGCTTCCCTAGTGGCCCAGCAGTAAAGGACCCACCTGGCAGTACAGATGTGGGTTCGATCCCTGGGTTGGGAAGATCCCCTGGAGAAGGAAATGGCATTCATTCCAGTATTCTTGCCTAGGAAATCTCATCGACAGAGGAGCCTGGTGGGCTACAGTCCGAGAACTGGGAAGAGCTGGACACAGCTTGGTGACTGCACCACCACTAGGGTTCCTGCTACAGCTTCCTGCTTCAGCGGATACTGATGACTTGGACAGGTGTTACTGTGGTCTACGGTAATGCTTTATTGACTGTGCCAAAGCCTTTGATTGTGTGGATCA
Source organism: Madoqua kirkii (assembly GCA_006408675.1). Lineage (NCBI taxonomy): Eukaryota > Metazoa > Chordata > Mammalia > Artiodactyla > Bovidae > Madoqua > Madoqua kirkii. The sequence continues at coordinate 8,350 of SJYC01035946.1, forward strand.
CATTAAACTGTGGAAAATTCTTCAAGAGATGGGAATACCAGACCACCTGACCTGCCTCTTGAGAAACCTGTATGCAGGTCAGGAAGCAACAGTTAGAACTGGACATGGAACAACAGATTGGGTCCAAATAGGAAAAGGAGTACGTCAAGGCTGAATATTGTCATCCTGCTTATTTAACTTATTTGCAGTTACATCATGAGAAACACTGGGCTGGAAGAAGCACAAGCTGGAATCAGGATTGCCAGGAGAAATATCAATAACCTCAGATATACAGATGACACCACCCTTATGGCAGAAAGTGAAGAGGAACTAAAAAGCCTCTTGATGAAAGTGAAAGAGGAGAGCGGAAAAGTTGGCTTAAAGCTCAACATTCAGAAAACGAAGATCATGGCATCCGGTCCCATCACTTCATGGCAAATAGATGGGGAAACAGTGGAAATAGTGTCAGACTGTATTTTTGGGGGCTCCAAAATCACTGCAGATGGGGACTGCAGCCATGAAATTAAAAGACGCTTACTCCTTGGAAGGAAAGTTACGACCAACCTAGATAGCATATTCAAAAGCAGAGACATTACTTTGTCGACTAAGGTCCATCTAGTCAAGGCTATGGTTTTTCCTGTGCTCATGTATGGATGTAAGAGTTGGACTGTGAAGAAGGCTGAGCGCGGAAGAATTGATGCTTTTGAACTGTGGTGTTGGAGAAGACTCTTGAGAGGCCTTTGGACTGCAAGGAGATCCAACCAGTCCATTCTGAAAGAGATCAGCCCTAGGATTTCTTGGGAAGGAATGATGCTAAAGCTGAAACTCCAGTACTTTGGCCACCTCATGCGAAGAGCTGACTCACTGGAAAAGACTGATGCTGGGAGGGATTGGGGGGCAGGAGGAGAAGGGGACGACCGAGGATGAGATGGCTGGATGGCATCACTGACTCAATGGACATGAGTAGGAGTGAACTCCAGGAGTTGGTGATGGACAGGGAGGCCTGGTGTGCTTCGATTCATGGTCTCAAAGAGTCGGACACGACTGAGCAACTGAACTGAACTGAATGTTAATGGTGATTCTCCCTGTGTCAGTAGGATCACATGCCTAGCAGTTTTCCTTGCTCTACATCACCTTTATCACGGACTGTAAACATTATATGAAGAGAGAAATCTGATTGATTTTTTACACCTCAAAACATTTCTCCCTTAGGAGTAAAAGAAATCTGGGCGCCATATATTTCTAACGAATCTCTGCCTATCAGGTGACCAGGGGTAATTTCTACTAGGAAAAAGGAATGTATTTGAAGTTCTGCTAAGTTAAACTCTAAAGGTAATGATTTAAAAGCCTTAATGGGTGCACTGGAAATCCCCACTATTTGCACTGAGGTATTACTCTGGGGGAGAGAGCCTTTGATTTTGGTAGGGTTTAAAACTGAGAAGGTGGCTCCTGTATCTACTAGGGTTTTAATCATTTCTCCTTGTATATTCATTTCTACTTCCCCAAGGGTGTTAGAAAGGAGGAGGGGGAAGACTCTCCAGGTCTCCTCAGAGCAGCCCTAACTCCTTTTTTCCCCCTAATTCTTGTTTAACTTGAAATTCTGGTCTGAATCTGGTCTGTCCTTGAGTTTTAAAAATTTTCTGCAGTCCCTTTTTAGGTGACCAAGTTGATAACAGTAAAAGGAAACACTAGATTTCTTTATGAGTTACGGATCAAACCAAGAGTTGTTAACCACCGAGAGACCTTGATTACTTAATTGGCACAAGTGAAGGATCATAATTTCTGTAGAGGTGTCCTTTTCTTTCTTTTTAATTGTTTTGAAAAGTTGGTCTGCCAGCATGACAAAGACATTTGTGGTGGCTCAGATGGTATGTAACACAGACCACCCTAAATCATGTCCTTTAATTAGAATAGCCAATTTCTCATCCAAACCTTCTAAAACCTCTTGATATCAGCTTGCATAAAGAGCCCACGGTGCCTTGCACCAGCCCTGATAACACTCCCATTCTGCCAGTTACAAAACCTAATGGCAAAGGTTGGAGATTTGCACCCGATTTGAGGTCTGTCAACGAGATTGTTATTCCTCGTCCTTCCGTGGTACTCGATTTTGCACCCTGGACTCATGACAAAATAAACATGGCCATGAGAATGGGAGGCTCTTCTGAGTGCTCCCTTGGGAGAAAGTATTTACTGTCTCTAAACGCGGAGCACGGACCATCTTCATGAGAATCACCTGTGAAGCTTGTTGGAAACAGAGGTTCAAGGGACCAACTCAGGTCTGCTGGGCCAGCACCTCAGGTGGAAATGGACCCACCTGCGTTAGAGCTTCGTTAAGGAGGGATGCCCCCTCACCCAGAGTGGTCCCCTATCTGCTTAGCCTAGGGCTGGACAGCCAGGTGGAAGGTGCCCCCCATCACAAACCAGATGAGGCTGACGTGGGGATCTATCCAAAATTGTTTACCTGGGACATAGGGCGAGGTCTGTAGGCTGAAGAGAACCTACTCTGCCCTGGGTGCTCCAGGGGTGGACCCTCCTTTCATTCTCACAAGGGGCCCCAAGGTTGGGATTTCACTGCCGAGGGAGACTAAAAGGGAAAACTGGTCCCGGTCCCAGAGCCAGTGAGGGTGAGAGATAGCCTACAACGTCCACACCCTCTCCACAGCGCCAGAGACCTGACTCAGAAACATCTCTGGGGGCTGCCAGAGACAGGAAAGCTGAAGACAGAACCAGGGCAGGGCGGGGTGGAGGGAATCGGATGGAGGGGCCACCCGCTCAGGTGCTGGGGGTGCTACGGCCACAGCTACATGCAAAGGGACTTGGTTCACGCGTCCAGTTTGTGAGGTGGGTTCGTCTGGTCCCTGAGAAACTCAGTTTCTGGCCTCAATCACTGCAATGCCTTCTCAAGCACCAATTATGAATGAACGATATTTAGGTCTGGAAAAGTCCAGCAAAGCACAACCTAGCGCATTAACTGCCACCCTCCTCTTCCTGCCTGAGTTATACAAGCAGAGATACAAAGTCAGCCTGCTGTGACTGCCCACCTCCTGCTGCCACCGGCCGCTCTGTGAGAGCTAGGGGCACCCCCGTCCTGGGCTTCTCACTGGGGCACGACCCCCCTCCCTCCACCGGCTGCTCTGTCTGCCCCTACTTGGGAAAGGAGCAACCCCGCCACCTCATCCCTGGGCAGGTTGCACTCTCTGCCTGACATCCTGGGAGCTTGGGTTTCAGGGGATGCATGTTGGCTGCGTGTTGAGATGACCCCTGCCACCTACCAGAGAAATCGACCCCAAAAAAGGAACTCACAAGGGCTCTCACACCAGCCGCGCATTCCTCAGGGCTGCCGCCCTCCGGTGAGTGCGGGACCTTATCTGGCTGAGCACAGCTGATACGGCCTTCTGGAGAGATGTCACATGCCACCTCGATGGGGGATTAAGCAGAGAATTTGAGGTCAAGGGTTTAGGCCAAACCAGCTTCTATTTATAAAAAAGTGCCTCTGGGGGGTGGAAACAGAAGGGCAGGAGACGGCTCTGTGTGGGTGCCGGTCAGCAGGGGGACATGCTGGGGCAGGTCAGCACCTGTCACTCAGTCATGCTGCTCCACGAAAGCCAGGCCCGCCACCAGTCCACCACCGTGGCAAAGGTCCTTTGTCTCAAGTGGCCCCTGTGGACGTCTGGCAACCAGCTCTGTGGCTGAGGGGCCTCCCGCAAGAACAGGTGGAGACGAGCTTTTCAATTGCTCGAGGACCAAAAGGGTCCTCATGAAAGGACTGAAGTCTAGGCTCTCTGAAGGAGGCAGATGCCCTGTTCAACACAACGGACGAACAGACGCTCACTCTTCTTTCACAAACTGCACAGAAAACGGGGAAAGTCACCAGGGACCCAATCCTGCGTTGGGGCTCCTGAAACCCAGCGAGCTGCGCCAGCAGACTCCTCTTCTGACAAGCGGCAGAAACTGCTGACCTCAGCCTGAGGCGTCCAGGCCCCATCTCAGTCCGGCTGAACCAGAAGCTGCCGGCCTGGGGCCTGTGGGTCTGCGTCTCCCAGAGCCCCTGGCAGGGTCGGGGCCGGCAGGGCAAACTGTGGCCCCGGCTCCTCACCGAGGTCTACCCTCCTCACAAGCCCACATTAGCAGCGAGGCCACGCTGGCTGCAATGTGACACACTGAATCACGTGGAAAACTTTTATTAGAATGTTTCAAAATACAACTTTCCAGTATATGAAAATCTAAATAATTGTCCCTTTCCACCCCTCCCCTGCTAATGGCCAAGCTGTCCCACTCTGAGCCTGAAAGGTAGCATACGCTTCTGCCTGTGCCTGGTGTCTGTCAGCAACCGCCTAGGGTGTCACAGGCCTAAGAACTAAATACGCCCAGATCTGAAGAACTCTGCCCCACAAGCACTTCAACGAGACTGAACTCGACCTCCAGGCCACACTAGCATACGCATGTGGTGGTCGAGGGCAGCAGCGACGTCGTCTCAGCTCCTGGGCCTACCCAGGTCTGCGAGCGCTGCGGTTCACAGACGGGAGCCAGGGGCAGGCACCCACGTCACCAGCGCCTGCTGGAGGTGAAAGCGGTTCCTCAATCGACTGCCCACCTCCTCGCCAGAGTGTGAGAATCAGCTGTGGGACGCTCAGCGCCCAGAGCCAAGTCGGGAAGAGGGTCTGAGGGAGAGGGGCTGAGGGAGAGGGGCCGAGGGCTTCCCAGGGCGGCACCGCCATCGCAGGCCCTGCTGCTTCCACGCTCCTCACAGCCGCCCGCGCTCTGAGGGCTTGTGCCGCTTCCAAGACTTGGCTAATGCCTGTGTCGGTGAGCTTCTTTCCCTCCAACTAGTTGCCATGCTGGCACCTCGAGGGGCCTGATGCCCAGCAGCAGAAAGGAGTGAAGAAGAGACAGCAAGTCACGGCCTCAGAAAGGTGCTGGCCGGCACGCGACCTCTTCCCTCTGGAGGCCGTCTGGGAGAAGCTGGCCTGGCCACAGCCCACGCCAGACCCTTCTGGAGGCTGCCTCTGCAGAGAGATGCTGCTGGCTGCCGGCAGGCGGTGCAGCCTCCTCAGAGCCCAGAAATGGGGGACCTCTCTCCCTGGCCGTGACTGGAGGAGGCCCATACACATTCCGTGTGGATACAGAATGAACAGTTTAATAGCAGCGGGGGACAACCAACACAAAACGCAACGCAGAGCACGCAGTCAGGCATCTCTGGAGTTTGGTTTCTGCTGTTTCTTTGGGGGGGGAGGGTGTATTTCAATGAGAGCATCCAGTTCAGAGGACTGCTGCAGGGTTTCTCAGAGAAGGGGAGCTGAGAACGCACCGGGTCACAGGGATGGAAAGGAGTGCCAACACCCACTCAGCTTCTCCAGCCACCAAAGCCCTGGACAGACCTGCAAGGAAGTGCCGGGAGAGGCAGGTCAGCTCCTGCTCTAGGAAGGGTTCCGGAGCTCAAGCAACTGCCTGTGTTCAAAGAGCAGGACTCGGAATTTCCAGTGTCAGGCAGTTCTGCACAGACGCAGAAAGCGAGGACAGAAAAACAGGACTTGGGGACGGGCTTGGAGCCCAGGGAGCTTCTGAGAATGAACAGGGAAATAAGGAAAAGCACCTCTTGGGTTCTGCCTTCCAAGCTCTGCTCAGCAGAAGGCAACGTCCTCTCTCTCTTACACATGGCCCGGGTGAAGGCCAGGCCTGGAACCTCCGGCCACATGCCTACTGACAGCAGCAAGTCCACACAGCCCAAAACCTGCTGCTGAAATGCCGTTTCCAGGACAGGATTTTAAACAGGAAAAATAGATGCCAAACGTACAAAGAGACCCAAACTACCGTTTTCACATGCCGCACAGGCCTCTACCCTATTTAATGACTCAGAACTGAAGAGGGGTACTTACGAGTTAGAAGATCCAAAGGTGAATCCTGAAAAAGAGGAAACGCGTGCAGTTAGAACACACAGATGCCTGAAGGGCAAAGGTGGTCTCTAGGGCGCCTTGGCCCCTCCCTGTGTCTCCACAGGAAGCCCTCCTCCCGCAAGACGCAGGCTGGGAGGGGGTGGGGACAGGAAGGGGAGTGGTCTGCTGGCTGTTTCAGGGTCTGTCCCTCCTCCACCGTGGCCAGCAGAGGGTCATGGCAGGCCTCCTCTCACTATTGCTGGTGCCACACAAACTCACTTCATCAAGAAAACGTGCTTTTTCTACTTTCTCCACCCACTTGCTCTCTCTTCTCCTTGAGGCCAGAGCATCAAGACACTGGGTTCGAGGGCCAGCGCTGCCGCTCGCTGTCTAGCCCTTTGAGCAAACTGGCCCCTTGTGGTTTCTGTGTCATTTGTAAAATAATAACAATACCTAACTTTTGCATCTCATAAGTGTGCTGCAAAGATATTCTACTATCTGAAGGAGCAGTGTGTCAAACAAATGAAAGACATTTTGTGAAGTCTCTACCTCTTATTGTCACTTTCTTCTATATCTTTTGAGTCTTCTGGTTTAGACTTTTAAGTCAAGGTCTAGTTAGCATGGCTATGTTTTGGGGTCCTCAAATCTTGAGAGAAAAGTCAAGTCACCCATTTCTTTATTTGGTAAGAAACAGCACAGTGTTACAAGTCTAATTAAAACCTAAAAAGAACACTGCGTTTTTCCAGCACTTTCAGCTTTTCAAGTAACAGACTGAATAGCCAGGTAAAATCACTCATTCTTTTGGAGGGTCAGGGTAGGCGTGAGGGTTGTCAGACATTTGCTGAGGGAACAAAAGGAGAGACCACAGTGAAGGGAGAGGTCGGGCTGCCCACCTCCTCCGCCTGATCCGAAGCCTGAGAATCCCCCGCTCTGGCTCCCAACCCAGCAGATTGCTGGGACAGCGATCCGAAAGTCGGTGCGTTCTGGCTGGCAAGGGTGCCAAACGACGTGGTGTTGCTGCTGCTCCCGAACCTGTGTCCCGGTGAGAACGGAGACTGTGGTTAACGCGGCCACGCGGTCTCTCTATTGCCCGACAGCCTTGGCCCCCCCCACCTCCCGCCCCACGTCTCAGGATGCGCGACATACATGATTCGAAGTGACGAGCCTGGTTTAAACTGGCAGCCTCTCAGAAAAAGTAGGCTAGAGCCCAGAGCAAACGTTTGCCTCAGCTTCGTGAAGAAAAATAAAGGGCTGCAGTATGAAATCCCACTTGTCCACTGTTTGGGTTTTCCTGGTCTGCTGTCTGGAACTTTTCATGTCACTGGTCCTGGGCTAATCTCACCCATGCCTCGGGCCTCTCATACACGGCTGTGGGAAGCCCTCACGTGTCAGCCAGGGTCAGACACAGACTGACGACGGGACCTGAAGAACGGTGATGGGCTCTTTGGGAGATGCCCCAACAAAACTGGTGCTTGGTTCTGCTGGACAGCTCGGAACTAACCAGCCAGTCAGGATTTATGTGGGCGAGCCCCTGGCCAGGGCAGAACCTGATTCTTTTTTTTTGCTAGCGAAGAAAACAGCTGGTTTCAAATAAATAAATAAAAACCTCAAAATTCCCAGTCAACTACAAACCTTCCAGCAACTTTGCAATATCATGTGCTGGGCGGTCACTGCAGAAAACAGTATCTGTCAGAACCTGCCAGTTTAAGTCGACCCCAACTCTCCTTTCAAAGCTTTCCTTAACTTCGGGTTTCCTGACTTCCTGGGAGCAACTTAAGAGACCCATCAGTCTCTACATGAAATCCAAGAAGCAATGTATCAACTCGCTCACTTTCCGTGAAACTTGCCAGCATGTCTGCACCAGCCTCCTCCATGGAGAGGTGAGGAGGTAGTGAGCAAGGGCTCCACTTGAGTTTACTTTCAAGGCGAAGACGCTCCCGCTTTGCCAGCACTCACCCCATGTGCCCCGACAGTGCTCCCAAAAGGCCCCAGCCCCACCCGCCAGCTCTGTGTTACGGGTCCCGAGCCAGGGTTGAGGGCTGTGAAAGGCCCAGGAGACAGTAACTTCAGACATCCATACTTCCTTCGAATGAGACACTTTGTAGTCATCACCACATATATTTTACTGGGATTTTGTGATGTGGTGAAGGCTATTTTCTCCTTGGGGTTTTGGTAACCAGACTGAATTGCTGGGGCCCTCTGAAGCAAATCTCTACTGTGGCATTTTCAAGTGAGGATATACACCAAGCAGTATGAGCAGCCTTGAAGGCAGAGCGGGCATGGAGACTGTCCAGGGCCCAGACAGGGCCTGTGGAAGCTGGCCCGGGGACTGTGGACTGCAGTCCTACACTGGGGGCCTGCAGTGGAGCAGGGGACTCAAGGAGCTGTCTGCTCAGGGACAACAATCGCAAGAGAAAAGAATCTGGTAAAAACTGTTCACTCGGAATTTCCTAACAGAAGTCACCACACGAGGGGCAATCTTGCAGTAAGGGGAGACTGTTTTTCTTCCTTTAACCAATCCTTTAGCTCTGCCAGGAGAGCAGGGGTCTGCCAGCCACCTATCAGGGCACAGGAACACGGCTCATGTCCAGCAAGAACTGGACAGAGTCTGACCTTTTCCCTGCAGAGAACAGGAATCCCGGAGTGACTGGTTTGTGGATTTTGAGGAAGGGAATTTCAGCTTAGTCAAGAAAAGGGGAAACAGAAGAATTTTCTTTTCAAAACAGGAGTACTGGGCCCCAGTGCTTCTGCTGACCCAAGCCTGGGGGCTTCCTCTGGCCTCTCCCGGGGGGCTTACCCGAATCCTCCCGCGCTGGCGGCAGCAGTGCCCTCTCCGAACACTTTGCCTCCCGTCGAGCCCAGAGGGCTTGTAAAGGCTGGGGCTGAACCGAATGCTGGCACCCCTCCAAACCCAGGGGATCCCCAAAAGTAGGAGGGCTGCCAAACACTGGAGCAGCACCGAAGCCACCTGAGCAAAACAGAGGCAAACAAAGAGAAACAGGGAGAAAGAAAGGAGGAGACAGGAAGAGAAGACAATGAGCAGTGAGAAACCAAATCAAAAGAGGAAGAAGGAGAAAGGAGAAAATACGTTAGAACTTCAAATTCAAAAAATTATAGCAAAGGGCAACACCCCTTCTATCAGCAAAATAATAAACCCAAACCCAACCAAACCGCCACCCCCTCCATTTCCAGCAGAAGGGTCTGTGGTCCACGGAGGAGCACACCTTGGAGTTCTAAGGACCCAGGAGACCTCATGTTTGTCTGTGAGCTCCCCGGGCCTTCCCAGAGGCAAGCTGGACTCATCAGCTCCACGTTTTGTGAGATCCAACTGCCATGAAGAACCAGCTTGGCCACATCAGACCCCCACCCGGCCCCCTGCCATGTTTTGAGACTCTTCACTCAAAGTCACACTCAAGAGATTCAATCCCTACCCAGTTGTCAAAATGGTCAGTTTATTACTTATCATCACATAGGCAAGGTCTCTAGCTTCACAGAAACGTGAATTAGAGGCTCAAGGTCCCCTCTCAGGGAGGACCTGCGAGCTGGGTTCCGAGGAGACGCAGCGCCGCGGGGTGCTGGTGCTCGGCCAGGAGCTCGTTACTTATTTACAGCCTGATGTCGCTCCCTCTCTCTCAGGAGTCTCCCTCTCCCTGCACAGAAGAATTAACAAAAAGCTCTCTCTCTGCAGTCAAGAACTACTCCTCAATAAAAAAAGGCACACTGTGCTTCTTGTCTGGAGGGCGGCTGCTGTATGAATGAGACAAAACCCTCCATCAGCAGGCAAGGCAAGCCCTGAGTCTACCAGCCCATGGGCAGGCTCCCAGCGCTGCTGCTCACACGTGGACACAGGCCCACAGGGGCGGCACCCACACAGGTGGCTGCACACGAAGGGCCAGGTGTGCTCAGGGCCGCCTCCCCCGACTGGTAGATGCCTGTCAAGAGGCAAGACAGAAGGCCTCTGGCCTGACTGTTCTTCCTGCCCCTGAGGAGGATTCCCAAACCCCAAGACTCTGCTGACATCGTTCTAGGACGTTAGCAGAGACACTCACCGAGTGTCTGTTGAACAGAACACAGCAAAACGGTACAAGAGGTGTGCTATGAAGGGAGGAATGGTGGTCCAGGCCAAGCCAGGAGGCAGCAGGACCAGGGAGATGGGGCCCTCATTCTCGCCCAAGTGGAAAGTGAGTCCCGGTGTCAGAGGGATCACCCAGGCCTTCTTATTATGAGTGTAATCACCCGCAAGCTCTGCTGCCTGCATCAGGCAAGAGCAAACGCTGGATATGAAAAGCTGGCAGCTGAACACCTTGGTTAGCTGCTGCTCTGTGGTTCGGTCGTTTGCTCATTCACCAGGAACAGCAGGAGCACAAGTGAGAAGGCGATTTCTGTGCGGGCTCACGTTTGGGTCTACAGTCTGTATTTTAAAACCTCGAGTGAAATTCCAAGCCATGATAATGGAGACTGCTGGGTTACAAATATAACAGACTGGAGAAAAAAAAAAAAGCGCTAAAAAACCCTTGCAGTTGAATTATTTAAGACTGATCACGGATCTGGTTACACTTTCTTCCTGGACACACAGACAGACCTTCACCTAGTACTTTGTACTCAATACTGTTCAAAGTTCCTGGTGGAAGGTGAGTGAAAAATGAGAAGTCACAATGATACAGAAAGTCCACTGGATGCAGAGAGGAGATTACACGGGTACACACAATGCCCTAAAACAACGGATCCACGTCACAGCTAGACCGACAGAAGAGAATAAACGGTGACCCGGGCTTCACTGTTGGAGACAGACACTCATGATGCTGAGGGTTCCAAGTTTATTAGATGCTTACATTTTCATGATTTTCTTCTCCACAAGGACAGAAGTTTAGTACTCAATAAGACATCCGATTTACTGAGGGCCCTCCATGTGCCAGGTACTGTTCACCAGTTTCAATCCTCCCTGTAAACCTGGGACCCTGACTTCACAGGCGAGGACACCGAGGCTCAGAGAAGATGCCCCATGTCTAGACTGAGCCACTGGTGAGCGGCAGAGCTTGGATGGGAACAAAGGCAGGGTGACCACACGACCACCCAGCCCCTCACCCCCATGCTGCCCCCTCCACTGCCACCAAAGCCAGTAACTCCGGCGGCAGAAGGTGGAGTGAGCCAGTGGACTGGGGTGGCAGGTCACCGTCAGCCTGTCCCACTTCCTGTCCTCTGTTCTAATCATCTCCAGTGGTGTTATTTTTTACTGCAACTGTACTCAAGGGAGGAGGGCTGCTTCTGGAATTTTTTAGAGACCCACCCAAACCCACAATCTGAAATTCCTGGAGTCCTCAATTGAGGTGGTTCCATGGGGCAAGTCATCAAACAGGGAAAACCAGTCTGAAAAGGGGGTGGATGCATTTTCTCTCAGGCTTAAAAAATAAAAGGGTCAAGTCCTCAACTCAACTGGAGCTTGACCCCAGGATAAGGAACAACAGAGAAGACACAAGAGTTGAAGAAAACATGATCGGGTTCCTCAAAAGATAAGTTAAAAGGTCTTGATGATTAATAAACTAAACTATCTTAGTCAAGTGCTATTTGCCTTGTTAACTGGGACCAAAAGATTTGCAGCCCTTTTGTTTTTAAATCACTCTCTGCAGGAAGTGTTTTTAAATCACTCAAAGCTGCAAAATGCAGCTGTGGTGCTCATTTCTACTCGACTTCAGATTTTAGGAGAGAGCATCAAAAGCTAGCAAAGACTAACCCACGCCAGGCACAGGTCTGACTATAGGTGCCCAGTGCATTAGGAAACCGCAGCAACTTCAGTTCTGAAAGGTGGGATTCCAGGTACTAATTTGGGGCAGCCACGCTCCCCTGTCAGAAGCATCCAGGCAGCTACTCCTTCGGGAGGGTCTTCCTCTGCAATCCCCACACAGAGTCCCCAGCACACGCCCGGGAAGCATCCTGCCTGCTCACCTGTGAGGCACTTGCTTTAACAAACGGCTTGCTCAGCAAGTTAAGGCTCCTTGCCCCCCAAAACCTTTTCACACAATTTTCCACAAGACAAAGGCAGGTATGCAGCCCCTCTGTAGAGCTCAGACACAGAAATAGGATAGATGGGGCAGCTGACAGAGATGAAGGATTTCTTTTTGCAGGTAAATATATACTGTTCTTTAAAATCTTTAATTACAAGTATAATAATACACAATTATTAAAAAAAGCCACACAGTTTACAAATATACATTTTGACAAGTGATGCTGGGATAAAAAGTAGTACTGCAATGTTCTTTATCCCTAGGTAGGTATATTCTAAAACTGAAAATTAACTGTGCTATATCATTATGCCATGAAAACTGTATACATATAAGAGCATGTGATATAGTTATGTGATTATACCTGATAAAAAGTTAAAAAAAAAAGTGACCTGGGTAGGACAAAATGATATAGACATAAGAAATTACACGGACCATCTGTCTTACTCGTCACAGGTAATGGGCACCCAAGCAAATATGACTCAGGATGCTTTCTTGTTTATGTGTCAGGTTACAGTCTTATAGGCTCCCTTCTTCGGCTGTTAAATGCAACTGTAAATATCTACAATGTTTTCTTCCCTATGAAGACACTGAACTCTGTCAAGGGCTGCAGGACATGCATTCTGTGCTTAGTGCGGCTCAGGAGACAGAGAACAGTGTCGGGAATGTAGCAGATGCTCAGTGAAGAGAACGGATCAGGTGGAAGAGCATCTCCATCCACATTCCAGTCACCTCCCTTGAGAGCCAGCCTGGATAGCTCTGCTCCCAGAAGTCTATGAATGTTACATACACGTGTAACAATAAGCACAGCAAACGGGCCGAGTGGTACCTGTTTTACTTGGAGAGGAAAACCCAAAGCCTTGGGAGGCCACGCTCCCTCCTCCGGAGCTGAACGTGCCAGCAGGCTTCTGGTCTCCAAATGACGAGCTGGCAAATCCGCCAAATGTCTTGGCTCCACTGTTTCCGAACAGGTTAGAAGTATCTGAAGAGATGAAGAACATGTGTGAGGGAAGTCAGAGGGAGAAAGAGGTCCTTACGTACTCCTCAAAACAGAGAAGGAAGAAATCTCACTAGGCGTCTGGGGAGAAGGGAGTGACAAACAAGTCTAGGATCCAAGGATGCTGGGTGGCAGTGAGACAGAAACCTCCTTTGATGTGTGTGTATCTTCAGGACAAGCTTGCGATCATTCCAGTGCCCAGGCTCAGGATTCCCTGATATGATGTTACAGGCACAAAACAAAGGGAGGCAACAGGTTCCCAGGAAGGGCTCTTCTGCAGAAATGCACCTGTGAGCCCACAGGCAGCAGCTGTGTCCAACAGAGGGCCCAGCCCGCGGCCACAAGAGACTCGGCTTCTGAGGAATGGGGCTGGTGTTCATGGATCTCCTCACATGAAGACCAGCTTCAAATTTTGTCAAAACTAGAGAAAACAAAGTTACAGTGAATTCAAACCGAGCACGCTGACTTCCAATTCTACTCTTACATGCCTGCCACTGCCAGCTCTGCACAGAGAATGCAAGCAGAATAAGAAAGATCCCGCTGCTCCTCCTCCTGGTTGGATGGAAGCTCGGGATGTTCTGAAGAACGTAAGAGGCCAGCAGGACTTCCAGTCTCACTTCCTCCTTCTCAGGGTTCAGAGTAAGCCCCTGACTCTTTAGATGCTTATCTGGTGGGTTGCTCCCTCAGCTACACACTGAATCGGCTCCAAGAATTAAAGGAAAAAAGGAACTGAGCTCCTAAAAATCAAGATAGGGGTCAAGTTTTTTGTTATAGGTACTGCAAATCTGACAGGCAACATATAAACTGCCAAAAGTCAAAAACATGGATGTTCCTGGGGAGTACAAACAGCACGCTACGTAACAGGAATTTTTCTTTAACCTTTCACTGGGAGGAGCGGGGAGGGACGACTCACATTTCCCCACCCTGCTGTGATGGGTGTTTTATTATAATGAGCTTGCACCCACAGTAAGGCAGCAAACCACTCTCTTTAAAGAGGATCACTGCTCAGACACAGGCATGGACAGGAGGCTGCAATGACATGCTCTGGGTGGGTGTGGAGAGCTGACTGCGCGGCACCAAGAGAGGTGTACAGACACCTGCATGGGCCAGACAGGTGCTCACAGGGAGGGTGACTCTCCAAGACGAGCTGTCTGAAGAGAGGGTCCACCACTAACCTGTCAAGGTTAGGGCCTCTCTTCTTGCTCTGCTGCCAGCCCAACCCCAGTGTGAGACGCAACTCTGTTAACACTTCCGGTCTCAGTGCTCCTGATCCACAATCCAGCAAGTGCAGAGCCTCATCTCAGGGACCCAAACATCTCTCATTTCCAGGTGCCAGTAACACAGAGCCCCAGACCACGGCATGGCCACCTGCTCTGTAAAACTATTGCTGACAGTCTGAGCCTGGCCGTGGGCATGTCAGGCACTGACAGCATGCGTGGGTAGCCAAGTTCCTTTCCATCACCATCATATATGGTCTCAGGGGAGCACGCATGCCCTAGTGGAGCCTGCAAAATGCCCTCTTGAGCAGTCTGATCCTTTCCTGATCCAAGATGACTGAAGATTACATTAGATCCCTACAATGGCGGTGTGCCTGATACTGGAAACAAAAACCAGGCTTCCCAGCCATTCCTTTCATTTGGTATTTCAAGAAGAAGGGCAACGATTTTCTGACTTTGTTAGTGCTAACAAGGCAAAAATTCCAAATAGCAAATGAATTCAAGTGTAAGATTAGAGACTAGATCTCCTCTTGGAGAAACCAGAAATACAGAGGTGAAATGATTTTACTGGGATTGTGTTGGAAGACCTGAATTCCGGGGAGGTCAGAGAACATTTACAAGCCTTTGGGCTTCTTTATCCCTTTATCTCTTTAAGACTCCTTGGTCTTTAGGATGTTCAAAGACATTACAGGGGGATAAATGAGTGGTGCAGTCAGCCTTGGCTTAGAAAACCTAATAACTGATGGGAAAGGACTAGGCCTTCCTGAGCCACGGTTTCCTCACACATAATTCACATGGCCCCAGGGGTTAACCGTGTCTTTGGTAGAGTCTCCCGGGAAGAAAGAGAAAAGAAACCTTTGCAGTGCGAGCTTCCAGATACAGAACACTCCAGCACCAAGCACCAGTCATAGCCCTAGCTTGTCTTTTGAGATCACTGCATAGTGAGTTCCAATTATTTTTCAGGGCTAAGGAGGGCAGCTCCAGGACTACGCAGCCCGGGGTCTAAATGTCACCAGGGGAGCTGCTGGCCTCCCAATCTGTGCTCTGATATCTATCTGCAGGGGAGTGTGTTCAATGAATGCCATGCAAAGCAAGCATGAGGGCCATCAGACAGGATGCACAAGGAGGGGTTCCATTCCATGGCGGGGCTGGAAGATCTCAGGAGGCAACACGGTGGATCAGAGCTCTACACACATGCCTGGATGAAACCCTCCTTACACTACTTAATGGCTGTTACCTCTGGAAGCCCACACCCTCTCTCTGAATCTATATCTTTATTGGTAAAATGGGGACAGCCACATCTGAAAATGATGACACCATCCTAATGGCAGAAAGCAAAGAAGAACTAAAAAGCCTCTTGATGAAGGTGAAAGAGGAGAGTGAAAAAGCTGGCTTAAAAGTCAACATTCAAAAAACTAAGATCATGGCATCTGATTCCATCACTTCCTGACAAAGAGATGAGGAAAAAATGGAAACAGTAACAGACTATTTTCTTGGGCTCCAAAATCACTGTGAACGGTGACTACAGCCATAAAATTAAAGACACTTTAATAATAAAAGACGCTTGCTCCTTGGAAGAAAAGCTATGACAAACCTAGACAGCATATTAAAAAGCAGAGATTTCATTTCACTGACAAAGGTCCATATAGTCAAAGCTATGGTGTTTCCAGTAGGTCCTGTCCAGATATGAGAGTTGGACCATAAAGAAGGCTGAGTGCAGAAGAATTGATACTTTCGAACTGTGGCGCTGGAGAAGACTCTTGAGAGTTCCTTGCACAGCAAGGAGATCAAACCAGTCAATCCTAAAGGAAATCAACCCTACGGTTTTCAAAAACTGTTATTGTACTCGAGTTCTAAGATCCCTTTGTCTTAGGTTCTAAATTCCTACTAGCAGAACAAAAATTTCTGATTATATAATTTTGCAACTTTACAGATGTGTGTGTATCATCACTACAGTCTTTCCTTACATATTACTAGATAAACAGTGACATCAAAATAACTGATCTGTCAATATATGAGTCTCAGGAAAGAGAGTTTTGCTTGTAACTACATGAGCCTCATTATCAAGGAAACCTCTGTCCTGTCTGGAGAACGTTAGCGCTTGACACCTTGTTGTTCAGTCGCTCAGGCGTGTCCAGCTCTTTGCCACCCCATGGACTGCAGCACACCAGGCTCCCGTCCTTCACTATATCTCTGAGTTTGTTCAAACTCATGTTCATTGAGTTGGTGATGCTATCTAACCATCTCATCCTCTGTCATCCCATTCTCCTCTTGTCCTCAATCTTTTCCAGCATCGGGGTCTTTCCCAATGAGCGATCATGTAAAGATCACACAGGTGAGAGAAGCTTCTGGTGGTGCATATTTAATGGGAGCAGCTAAGATGAAGATTGACAGGTGCCTGACTTCCCAACTCAGTCTTCATCAGCAGCACAGTATTGTCTTTTTAGAAGATTTAAACAAACAAATTTCTTTCATTTCCAATCACGAATAGACAGATCAACAAGGAATTAGCTGAAGAAGAAAGTGCCAGCACAAAGATATAGCTTCATTTCAAAATAAGACAAAAGTGTAAGAGCTGAGAAATAATGATGGCTTCAACTTTTGTGTGACATTTCTCTACAGTAGATGCATTTTAAAGCAAATTCAAAGCGAGTCCAACACAAATGAAAATCCAGATGCTCCTCCAAGCACACCCAGCCTGTTCGGCTGCTCTTTTATGCTTGTCTGCTTGCATTCATTTCAAGTCATCTCAGTCCTGAGACACAGAGCAATGTGGGCCTTGAAGAGATGATGGGAGTAGCTGAGTGCATAGATCCTCTCTCCCTGCAGCTCTGATGTCTCTTCATGGTTATATAGGACATCTCATTAAAAACTCCAAAATAAAAAACAAAATCAAAACAGACCGCACTGCTCTGGGGAGAGATTTTAAACGGGCCTTCCAGACCTTTCCTCCCCTGCTACCCGTTACTGAAGCTCTGATACTGCCAGGAGAATGACAATGACATCAGGGGACCCAGAGACCAGGAAAGTTTCTGAACTTACTTGGGGCAGCTGTGGACCCAAAGCCCCCGCTGGCCGAGCTGAACGGGTTTTTGTTGGCTGCGTCCTGGCTGGGTTTTCCTCCAAGGCCGCTGAAGAAGCCTCCCCCTCTTCCAGCGTTTCCAGACCCAAACACGCTGCCGCTGGAAGAGGACGACTGCTAGAAGACAAAAGGGACAGGAAGCCAGGGAGGATGAGAGGTCATGGTAAAACGGCAGGCCCCGTCCATAGAGAGCAGGCGCTCACAGCTGTGCAGATGGAACGAGCGAGGGAACGCTGACCAGTGCCGGTGCAGATGTTCTGATGACCAGAGAGGAAGCTGAACTCTGGATGGAACACTCTCTACAATTACACGGTCTCAAGTTATTCTACGTTGCCAGTTCTCCGAAAACATCACTCGTGGTAGGTGGGAGCCCGAACAGTTCACCTGCCCTGATTCCTGGGGCAGGGAAACCCAGCCCTTCGGAGCTCCCCCAAATGTGAAGGTTTAAATACATTTCTAGGTTATGATGGGCATCACTTAATTTTCATTCATCCTGTGTTTGGCTGAACTCATCGGCAACCGACTACCAGTGATTTGCACTGTCTTTTTTCCCAATTTGTGCACTTTTATTTCATGATGAGTTTCCCAGTGCTGCAGAAATAAGCTTAAATTAGCTCCACTGTTGAAATGATGACCACAGCTGAACTGTCCAAATCTGCAGATCTCACACTCTGAGGGTGCCGCTAACGCAGGGCAAAGGCTGACACAAAGCCGGACCCAGCACCACATGTGCTTCTGCTGAGGAATCGGTTCTTTAAGGAAGACGGCACTAAATTTGAGGGCCATTAATACTGGTTAGAGATGTTACTTGCTGGCTGATAACGAAGAATACAATGGGCCAGTAGAGATGGGCTGCTGTGTGCAGGAACCTAACAGGAGCCCCCTTCTGGGGGCTGGGGGGTGGGGAGGTGGAGAGGTGCCCAAGCCCCTCTTCTGTAAGATGGGGAAAATAAACTATTCACCTCCAAACACTGAGTGACATAAATCAGCTAGAAATGTAGTGCCCTGTAGAAAAGCGCCTCAGATGTAGCTGCCATGCTCAGAAATGGTCGCTGGTATTTCAACAGCCACCAGCCAGCAACTGAGCATTCGCTCTGTGCAGGCGCTTCTCTAAGGGCTTTACACGCAACCCTTTAACCCCCCAAAGCAGCCAAACCTCTAGCGGCCTCCCAGCGGGCCCCTGCTCTGGGGGATGTAGTCGCTGCCCGTGGTCTGAACTGCCCGACCAAGACTGGCCCACAGGCAGGGGCCGCGCCGTGCCCCTGTGACCCTGCTCACACAGCAGCTGGAACACCACTTGAAGACAGCAGTCAAGTTGCTCCGCTCCTGCTTACAAACTCTGAAAAGAAACTTCATGCTTCGGCCCTGCCCATCTCTCAGCATCACCCTTTATTCCCTGCCTTCAGTCGTGCCTTGAACAGGACAGGCTCATTTTTACCTGAGGGCAACCTACTTAAGGTACTTGCTTGTCTCCCCACCACCCCTTTAAGCTTCTTTAAAGACAACAGAAACTGTTTATTGCACCCATTTAATGATGACTGATTTTTAAAACTTGGAATGAAATCCAATCATGAGAGCACAGGCTTTGATAACCAGGGAACTGACTTCCAAAGGCACAAAGACATGGCAAACACGCGTGTGTGTGGAGAACAGAAAATGCCAGGTTTCTCAGCTGACTTCCGTGGATCCAGCTGAGACAGGAAAAGTGCCAATAGACAGGCCTTTTTTTTGCCCTACAGGAAAGGAAAAAACAAACAAACCAACCCACAACGAAAAGCCCCACAAACCCCAGCAACTTCAGATGGTTCACTCTATTTTTAAAAATATGATTTAAAAAATAATGGCTATCTGTAGAAATGAGTAGAAGTGGGTAACACCTCACTGAAGTGAATGTGAACTGACAGTTAAACTACATCCTCAGAAGTGGGTTAGAATAGCCCATTCTTTTTAATTACAGTAAATAATAATAGTTTTAAGAACTTTAAATTATGGAAAATCTCAAAAGTACCTATGGAGGGGCACAATGAACCCACATACTCACCACTTAGCTTCACCCATGACTCCCAGCCAGCTGAGCATCACCCATAGCCCCATGTCCTACCCCTGATCCTTGATTAGTATGAAGCAGACATCTTATCATTCCATCCACTGTGTAAAGCTCCAAAACAGAAACTGAAACAAACTTACCACATCCAAAAAAACTAACAGTACATTTACATCATTAAAGAGGGAGTCAGTGTTCAAGATCCAGAATTTGAAAACTGCCAAAAACCCTGAGAATTTCATCCAGCCTCCAGACCCAAGCACCATTTCACAGGAAGGGACAGAGGAACAAGCTACTCAGTAGCTACACCACAGGGATGCAATCAGAACAGGAGTGTGGCGATCTTAACAGGACCAACAACCTGCTGCGTTCAACAGCTGTATTCTGAGGAAAAAGAAAAGGAGGACAGACATGGAAGGGCAAGCAAAGACCCTGAAGAGACCTATCAACCAGTCTCAGTGAATGAACCTGACTTGATCCTAAATCAGAGAAACAAATGTAAAAAGAGAGATTTATGAGACTTTCTCAGAAAGGCATTTCCAGACTACTGGACCTAAGTAAGCTTCCCTGAACACTACCACATCATCTTGTTCTCTTCACAGTACTCTTTTTGCTTTGTTTTTTATTTTTTATTTTTTGGCCACGCCCACACAGCATGTGAGATCTTAGTTCCCCGACCAGGGGCTGAACCTGCACCCTCCGCATAGGAAGCGTAGAGTCTTAACCACTGGACTACCAGAGAAGTTCCTCTCCTCATAGTGCTTAAAATTATCTGAAAAACTCTTAAAGACTGACCCCCCACTTCCCATCAAAGGTAAGCTCTATGGACACAGCCACCTTTGTCTTTCTTACTCATTACTGAATTCCTAATTGAATGTTAGTTTTCCCAGCCCTGGTTCTCTACTGCCATTTTAACAACACTAAATCTTTCAATCCATGAACATATGATGTCCTTCCATTTATTTTGATCATTTTTTATTTCCTGAAATAGTGTTTTCTCGTATTCAGAGTATGTTTTGTGCTTCTGACTATTTCTGATATTTTACTCCTTTTTATGATACTGGAAATAGAATTGTTTTAATTTCAACTTCATTTTTGGATGGTGTGTTACAAATGTATATAAATACAATTAAAATTTTATACATTGACCTTGCATCCTACAAACTTGCTGGGCTCATTTATTACTTCTAGTAGTCCTTTAGTGGAGTCCTTTGGGATTTCTATATATATGATATTATCTGAACATATATAGCTTTACTTCTTCCTTTCCACTCTGGATACCTTTCTTTCATTTTCTTGCCTAACTGACCTGGCTAGAAGTGACATATGCTTCTGAGGTCCATCCATGTGGCTGCAGGCCTTGTCCTTCCCTTTTTACTGTTGAGTAGTACTCCACTGTGTGGGGATTATTATTCTACTAATGATGAACACAAGGGCTATCATAAAGCTGCTAGCAACATTCTGATACCAGTCTGCCTCTGAACATATACTTTCATTTCCTTTGGGTAAACACCTAGACTTGCTAACCATAAAAATTAGTGTATATTTAACTTACTGAGAAATTGCCAAATGGTTTTCCAAAGTGATCCCACCATTTTACATTCCGATCAGCAGCGCATTAAGAGATCAAGTTGCTCTACATCTTGTCCATGTTTGCTGGTTCTTCAGTTCAGTTCAGTCACTCAGTTGTGTCCCACTCTTTGCAACCCCATGAACCGCAGCACGCCAGGCCTCCCTGTCCATCACCAACTCCCAGAGTCCACCCAAACCCATGTCCATTGAGTTGGTGATGGCATCCAACCATCTCATCCTTTGTTGTCCCTTTCTCCTCCGGCCCTCAATCTTTCCCAGCATTAGGATATTTTCAAATGAGTCAGCTCTTCGCATGAAGTGGCCAAAGTACTGGAGTTTCAGCTTCAACATCAGTCCTTCCGATGAACACCCAGGACTGATCTCCTGCCGGGAGCCACCACAGGAAATGACAAGGTCATATGAAAGAGATCTGATAAGCAAGGCTTCAGGACTTAAATATAGCTACTGAGATTAAAAAATAACCCTTCTCCTTACAGAGCTTCTTGGAGAAGATAGAATAATCACAACAGTGAGACAATTGTTATAATGAAGGGGTAAAGAAAACCTTATAGGAATACAGATGGGAAATGAATGATGGTTAAATTAGTTCCAAGTTACTGTGAAATCAAAAATAAAGAAACAACTGTAATCATAGTTAACTATGTAGAAACTTTTCTCAAAATGTAATTGAGCTTATTTTGGAAGTTTTCTTAAGCAAGTGGCAGAATTTTGTCACTTCAGAAGTTATTGAAAGTGATTACATTAGTCATCCCTCAGAATTGCTTAGAATACTGTGCTAAAAGTTGAGGCATCACAAAATAAGTTAGTATAGTAAATTTGGAGCAGATTCAGAGTAGCATCATAGAGATGATTGTTACTTTAAAGATAAGCATTAAGGTAAAACATCAAAAGGTTCAATATGACCATACTGAAATGTTTTTTGTAACTGTAGCTGGAACACGTCCTTTAAATTAGCAGAAAACATCAAAAACACTTTGAAGCTTGATACATATTGGAAAGTCATTTTATATATTATTTGGTTACTTCTATCTTACAGACTCATTAAATAATCTCTTCCTTTTTTAAATGGTTAACATCTGTTTTTTCTTCAAAAAAAAAAAAAAAAAAAGCACAATTACTCTTATGTCTACTGTGCAAAATGGGACAAATAGCTCAAGGACAAAATTTGCATAAGCCTTTGGCAGGTCTGGCAAATAAAATACTTGTTAATTTTAAAACCAAATCAAACTTCACTTAACAAGCAGATGTTTAGATGTTTATTACCTACAATAAATCCATGCTATATTTATCAAATATATAAATAAATAATACATGAATTTTTCCCTGAGTGGTTTATAATCTACATGGAAAGATGGATTAAACAAGTATAACACTTAAAAATACAACATATTATGAGATGCTTTACAAATGTGAACTGTAGTTTCTGATGAGAACTCTGAAGAGAAAAGTCTGTTCATTTTGGTTCCCAAATCATTTCAGAAAGTGGATGCTATTGTATTAGTTTAAGGTTTGTATTCATTTCCTAGGGTTGCCAAAACAAAATATCATAAACTTGTTTGCTTAAACAACAGAAGTTTGTTTTCTCCCAATTCTGGAGACTGGGAGGCCAAGATCATGGTGTTGGTAGGTTTGATTTCTTTTGAGGCCTCTCTCCTTGGCTTGCAGATGGCCATCTTACCCTGTGTCCTTACACAGGTCCTTATCCTGTGGTCTTTGCTAAATGCAAACATGTCTCTGGTGTCTTCTTTTCCTTGTCTTATAAAGAAACCAGTCAGATTGAATTGAGGTCCACTGTAATAGCATCATTTTTAACCTGCATGTGTGTGTGCTAAATCACTTCAGTTGTGTCTACCTGTTTGTGACCCTATAGACTGTAGCCTGCCAGACTCCTCTGTTCATGATATTCTCCAGGCAAGAATACTAGAGTAGGTTGCTGTGTCCTGCTCTAGGGGAACTTGCTAACCCATGGGTCGAACCTGTCCCTTATGTCTCCTGCATTGGAAGGTGAGCTCTATCAATTACCTATTTAAAAGAACTTATCTCCAAATATGTATCCTGAAATACTGGTGTCTAGGGTTTCAACATATAAATTTCAGAGAGACATAGCTTAGTCTATCGTAAATTTCTTCTAGGTTATTCTAAAACTATTGCATGATCTTTATATATACCACTTCACCTTCCAGAGTAGTTTGCCTATAGTAGTGAAATTAAAATTAACTAATTTATTGGAATAATAGATGCTTAAGTACCAGTGTTTTCAAAAGAAGATGTCTAATATGACTCCCTACATTGATAGTATTAATTTTATATTGGCTTCTCTTTACTCAAATATCTTAAGAGAAATCTCATTTGGTTTTCTCCAAGTATTATTCAACAATTATTATTAAGCCCATTTGGGCTTCCCTGGTAGCTCAGTGGTAAAGAATCTGACTGCAATGTAAGAGACCTGGGTTGGATCCCTGGGTCAGGAAGATCCCCTGGAGAAGGAAATGGCAACCCGCTCCAGTATTCTTGACTGGAGAATGCCATGGATAGAAGAGCCTGGCAGGCTACAGTCCACAGTGTCACAAAAGGTTGGACATGACTGAGGAAATAATCCTAACAATTATAAAATCCTTCAATATATATACATGTGTAGAAAAAATGATCAAATATGGAATTATCTTCTTAGATTTTCTGGCAGACCCTGGATGAATTCCAAGAATATCTGAATTTTTTTTTTAACATATAATTGACATCCATAACATTTTCAGACTAAAATCCTAGAGTAGTCAAGATTTTTGGTTCCAACTCACTTTAGATCAGTTCAGTGTTCGGTCGAGTCCGATTCTTTGCAGCCCCATGAATCGCAGCATGCCAGGCCTCCCTGTTCATCACCATCTCCCGGAGTTCACTCAGACTCATGTCCATCAAGTCCGTGATGCCATCCAGCCATCTCATCCTCGGTCGTCCCCTCCTCCTCCTGCCCTGAATCTTTCCCAGCATCAGAGTATTTTCCAATGAGTCAACTCTTCGCATGAGATGGCCCAAGTACTGGAGTTTCAGCTTTAGCATCATTCCTTCCAAAGAAATCTCTTTCAGAATGGATCTCCTTCAAAATGGATAGATTGGATGTCCTTGCAGTCCAAGGGACTCTCAAAAGTATTCTCAACACCACAGTTCAAAACCATCAGTTCTTCGGTATTCAGCCTTCTTCACAGTACAACTCTCATGTCCATACATAACCACTGAAAAAACCATAGCCTTGACTAGACACACCTTAGTCAGCAAAGTAATGTCTCTATGCTTTTGAGTCTGCTATCTAGGCTGGTCATAATTTTTCTTCCAAGGAGTAAGTGTCTTTTCATTTAATGGCTGCAGTACCATCTGCAGTGATTTCTGAGCCCAAAAAATAAAGTCTGACACTTTTTCCACTGTTTCTCCATCTATTTCCCATGAAATGATGGAACCGGATGCCATGATCTTCGTTTTCTGAATGTTGAGCTTTAAGACAAATTTTTCACTCTCTTGGCAAAGTAATGTCTCTGCTTTTTAATATGCTGTCTAGGTTGGTCATAACTTTTCTTCCCAGGAGTAAGCATCTTTTAATTTCATGGCTGCAATCACCATCTGCAGTGATTTTGGAGCCTCTCCAAATAAAGTCAGCCACTGTTTTCTCATCTATTTCCCATGAAGTGATGGGACCAGATGCCATGATCTTAGTTTTCTGAATGTTGAGCTTTAAGCCAACTTTTTCACTCTCCACTTTCACTTTCATCAAGAGGCTCTTTAGTTCTTCACTTTCTGCCATAAGAGTGGTATCATCTGCATATCTGAGGTTATTGATATTTCTCTTGGCTGGTTCTTAAATTTCAGTAATTCTACAGGTATGGCATAGGCTGCAGCCATGAAATTCAAAGACTGCTCCTTGGAAGGAAAGTTATGATAAACCTAGGGAGAATATTAAACAGCAGAGACATCACCTTGCTGACAAAGGTCCCTATAGTCAAAGCTATAGTTTTTCCAGTAGTCATGTATAGATGTAGGAGTTGGACCATAAAGAAGGTTGAGCACCAAAAAATTGGTGCTTTCAAACTGTGGTGCTGGAGAAGACTCTTGGGAGTCCCTTGGACAACAAGAAGATCAAAGCAGTCGATCCTAAAGGAATTCAACCCTGAATACTCACTGGAAGGACTGACGATGAAATTGAAGCTTCAATACTTTGGCCACCTGATGCTAAGAGTCGATTCACTGGAAAAGAGCCCGCTACTGGGAAAGAGTAGGGGAAAAAGAGAAGGGGTTGTAGAGGATGAGATGGCTGGATGGCATCACTGACTCAATGGACATGAGTTTGAGCAAATTCCAGGAGACAGTGAAAGACAGGGAAGCCTGCCACACTGCAGATGGGGTTGCAAAGAGTCGGACACATCTTAGTGACTAAACCTCAACAAACTTTTCACTTTCTTCTTTTATGGTTTGTGTTTGTGTTCTAAAACATCTCCGTCTTCCTAATGGTTTCTTCACAATGACATTATTGACATTTTGGGCCATACAATTCTTTGGAGGGCTACAGAATGTCCAGCAGCATCCCTGGCTAGATGACTACAGTAGCATCCCCACTCATGAGGCTCAAACAAGTCTCCAGACACTATGACTGTGAAATTCCTTTGGGGGTGGAAACAGACACCAGTTGAGCAGCACTGATTTACTCCAAGGTAGCAAACTTTTTTTTTGCCTTTTTGCTATGGTTGTCATATATTTAATACCTTATTATTAACTGTACAATACATTATTTCTCTTTATGTCATCAGTCTTTCTTTCTTTAGCTGCTTTAAAAGTTTTCTTTTTGTATTTGGCTTTTAGAAGTTTAATTAAATGTGTTCAAGGGTGGTTTTCTGATACTTACTCTGTTTTAGGGTCACAGAGTCTATTGCACTTGTGGGTTCAAGTTTTTCAACAAATAAGAAAAAGCTTGGCCATTGTCTCTTCAAAAAATTTTCTTCTCTCCCATTCTGTCTCCTCTCTATCCGGGACTCTTGATGACACTTCACTGAATTGCCTTACACTGTTGTACAGGTTATGAATGTTCTGTCCAGTTTTTTTTTTTTCCGTCTCCCTGAGCTTTACAACCAAGATAATCACGATGGTGTGATCATTCACCTACAGCCAGACATCCTAGAATGTGAAGTCAAGTGGGCCTTAGAAAGCATCACTATGAACAAAGCTAGTGGAGGTGATGGAATTCCAGTGGAGCTATTTCAAATCCTGAAAGATGATGCTGTGAAAGTGCTGCACTCAATCTGCCAGCAAATTTGGAAAACTCAACAGTGGCCACAGGACTGGAAAAGATCAGTTTCCATTCCAATCTCAAAGAAAGGCAATGCCAAAGAATGCTCAAACTACTGCACAATTGCAAATGCTCAAAATTCTCCAAGCCAGGCTTCAGCAGTACATGAACCATGAACTTACAGATGTTCAAGCTGGATTTAGAAAAGGCAGAGGAACCAGAGATCAAATGTCGACATCCACTGGATTATCGAAAAAGCAAGAGAGTTCCAGAAAAACTTCTATTTCTGCTTTATTGACTACGCCAATGCCTTTGACTATGTGGATCACAATAAACTGTGGAAAATTCTGAAAGAGATGGGAATACCAGACCACCTGACCTGCCTCTTGAGAAAACTATATGCAGGTCAGGAAGCAACAGTTAGAACTGGACATGGAACAACAGACTGGGTCCAAATAGGAAAGGGAGTATGTCAAGGCTGAATATTGTCACCTTGCTTATTTAACTTATATGCAGAGTACATCATGAGAAACACTGGGCTGGAAGAAGCACAAGCTGGAATCAAGATTGCCCAGAGAAATCTCAGTAACCTCAGATATGCAGATGACACCACCCTTATGGCAGAAAGTGAAGAGGAACTAAAAAGCCTCTTGATGAAAGTGAAAGTGGAGAGTGAAAAAGCTGGCTTAAAGCTCAACATTCAGAAAAAGAAGATCATGGCATCCGGTCCCATCACTTCATGGGAAATAGATGGGGAAACAGTGGAAACAGTGTCAGACTTTATTTTGGGGGGCTCCAAAATCACTGCAGATGGTGACTGCAGCCATGAAATTAAAAGACGCTTACTCCTTGGAAGGAAAGTTATGACCAACCCAGATAGCATATTCAAAAGCAGAGACATTACTTTGCCAACAAAGGTCCGTCTAGTCAAGGCTATGGTTTTTCCTGTGCTCATGTATGGATGTGAGAGTTGGACTGTGAAGAAAGCTGAGCGTTGAAGAATTGATGCTTTTGAACTGTGGTGTTGGAGAAGACTCTTGAGAGTCCCTTGGACTGCAAGGAGATCCAACCAGTCCATTCTGAAGGAGATCAGCCCTGGGATTTCTTTGGAAAGACTGATGCTAAAGCTGAAACTCCAATACTTGGCCACCTCATGTGAAGAGTTGACTCACTGGAAAACTCTGATGCTGAGAGGGACTGGGAGCAGGAGGAGAAGGGGACAACAGAGGATGAGATGGATGGATGGCATCACTGACTTGATGGACATGAGTTTGGGTGAACTCTGGGAGTTGGTGATGGACAGGGAGGCCTGGTGTGTTGCGATTCATGGGGTTGCAAAGAGTCGGACATGACTGAGTGACTGCACTGAACTGAAGCTTCATTTTAGGTAATTTCTATGACATGTTTTCAAGTTCATTGTTCTCCTGTAGTATTCCCTCTGCTGTTAAAGGAATCATTTTCTATTTGGGATACTGTATTGAAACTTCAGGTACGAACTGACTGTTTTTGTAATTCCCATTTCTTTGCTGAGATTCATTATTCAACCATTCTTTTATTTTCCTGTAAATACCTGAGCACAATAGTTATTATACCTGCTTTTTCGATATGTGGATCATCTGTAGGTTATTATTTTATTATTATTATTATTTTGCTGATTTCTAAAATATGACTGCAGGTCCCCATTTTTGTTTTACCTCTTCATATGGTACAGAATTTGTTTGCTAGGCACAGTGGACGTAACATAGAAGAACAGTGTTGTAGTGACTGAAGACTGCTAATAATTTCCCCAGAGAGTAAGAGACCACTCTTTCATCTCTGTCCTAAAGTGAGGAGTTAATGGTTCACAGATTTAGAATGAATTCACCCCAGGTAAGCCCAGCACTGTCTTTGCTTAGGATCTGGGTTATTTGCTGTGTACGTGCTGGAGCCTGGAGCCAGGAGGCAGCTGAGTTGCAGTGTCATCCTTGGATTAAACAGTTCTAAGGAGCAGGAGGAGGCAAGACTGCAAGTTCTTTCTGCTTTACTTCTTTACTCTTAGCAAAGGGTGAGAGGGGTGAATAGAGCAGTTTTACACTGAACCTGCAAGTCTTGAAGACTCTAAGTCTTTTTTAAAGTAACTTTATTGGGATATAATGCACGTACCACACAACTCACTGATTTAAAGTATAAAATTCAATGGTTATGGTATATTACATCTAAGTTTTCAAAACTGTAGTAAAATATATATGACATAAAACTTACCATTTTAATTATTTTCTCATATACAGCTGAATGGCATTAATTATGTTCACAATTTTATGCAACAATTAATACTATTTCCAATATTCTTTCATCACATAACTGAAATTCTATAACCACTAACTCACCCCTGGTCCCTCCTTCCCCCAAGCCCCTTGTATACTCTGATCTACTTTCCAGCTCTATGGATTTACCTATTCTAAATATGTCATATAAGTGGAACCATATAATATTTGTCCTTTTATCTATGGTTTATTTTACTTAACATAATGTATTCACAATTTATCTATCTGTGATGTGATGTGAAGAACAACTTCATTCATTTTGAAGACCAAATAATATTCCATTGTATGAATATACCGTATTTTGGTTATCCAATAACCTACTGATGAACACTGAGCTGTTTCCATCTTTTGGTCATTGTGAATAATACTGCAGTGAGCATTGGGGAACAAGAGTCTGAGCACCATTTCTGCCTCATATGACAGAGTTGGACTATAAAGAAAGCTGAGTGCCAAAGAATTGATGCTTTTGAACTATGGTGTTGGAGAAGACTCTTGAGAGTCCCTTGGACTGCAAGGAGATCAGTCCTGAGCGCTCACTGGAAGGACTGATGTTGAAGCTGAAATTCCAATATTTTGGCCACCTGATGCAAAGAACTGACTCATCTGAAAAGACCCTGATGTTGGGAAAGATTGAGGGCAGGAGGAGAAGGGGACAACAGAGGATGAGATGGTTGGATGGTATCACTGACCCAACAGACACGAGTTTGAATAAACTCTGGGAGTTGGTGATGGATGGGGAGGCCTGGCATGCTGCAGTCCATGGGGTTGCAAAGAGTGGGACACGACTGAGTGATTGAACTGAACTGATGACAGTTGTATGTTTAGCTTTTTGAGGAACCTGTTTTCCTAACTGCTGTACCATTTTCCGTTTCAACCAGAAATACATGAGGATTCCAGTCTCTTCATATCTTTGTCAATGCAGGTTATTCTTTGGTTTGCTTTTAAATTATAGCCTTCCTAGTGGATGTGGAGTGGTGTCTCATTGTGGTTTTGATTTTTATTTTCCTAACGCTTCTAATACTATTGATTACCTTTCGTGCGTTTATTGGTCATTCGTTTGCCCTCACTGTTGCCAAGATCTTCCTCTGGCTTCTTCTCCAGCCAGTATTCTTCCTTCAGCAAGGCCTGTCTTCCACTTTTCCAAACCCAGTCCTGACAGTTACTCCCAAAGGCTGCTGTACCATCAAGTTCACCTACAACTAACTCCTCTCTCTAGAAATCAAGTCAACAGGCTCTCTGCCATGCCTCGACAGGCCATGTGACTATTTTCC
The DNA here is from genome assembly GCA_006408675.1 of Madoqua kirkii. Taxonomy (NCBI): domain Eukaryota; kingdom Metazoa; phylum Chordata; class Mammalia; order Artiodactyla; family Bovidae; genus Madoqua; species Madoqua kirkii. Next base: position 37,974 of record SJYC01035946.1, read on the forward strand.
AAAGATGGTCACAGTAATATTTCCAGACCTAAATGCTCTTCTAGAGCAAGAGGTGAAGTTTAGTCCCCTCCCCTTGAGCTTGGTGGGACTCTGTGACAGCCTTGAATAAGAAGATGCAGTATAAATGATGCTTGGAACTTTTGAGGATAGTTTCTGTATGGCTCCCTTTTTCTTGGAATAGTCTTCCTTGGAATCCAGCCACCATGTTGTAAGGAAGCCCAGGCCACATAGAGAAGCCACATGTAGATGCTGTAGCCATGAGTTCCAGTTAAGGTGGGAAATAACCACCAAGCCAACCTCCAGAGAATGCTACTACATTTGGAGGTCATTTGTTAAACAGCACTAGATAATTCTAACATTCGTAAAACCAGTGTGATGGTCAAACTAACTGGATTTTCCTTGGTATTATGAAGAAAATGAAGTTCTATATTCGGGCCAGAATCTACCTTGTATCCTTAAATTCTTCTGAGAATACCCCTACGACCTGAAAATTCATTCATTTTTACAACACTCATCTTGTGCTACCCATAGTCTGAAGCACTGGGGATACAGTAATGACTATAACAGATAACACCCCTGCCATGACAGGAAAAAAAAACCGATTTGAATTTCCAGCCTTTCAAATGGCAAACCTAATTTCTGTGAAAGAAGAACATGAAGTGGTGGAGGGGTGGGGGGAGTAACCATTATGGAGTTTATCACAGTACAGGCTTTAAATCTCTTGGCTCAAATTGTGCCTGTGAGAGGGAAGAAAAACTTAGGCCTGTGAAAATCACCCATGCGGCTCTAACGTGTTCATTTTCACAACCATATTTCACAATGTAGTAACATTCTATTACAGGATAATCCAAGTTCATCTGCCCAATGGTACATCCATAACCATTTGAGTTGCTTCCAGGCTCTAGTTTTTATAACACTGTATCCCAGTGCACAGATGAGTTTCTCTACAGAACAAACTAGCAGTGGAACTGCAGGGCTTTACTCAATCATCCCAGACTATTTTCCAAGGTGACTGTGCCAACATACAGCCGACTAAGAATACATGTAAGTTCTGTTGCTTTGCATGCTTGCTGGCATTTAGTATTGCTGGGCTTTAAAATGTGTGCTGTCTTCCAGGAGGGTATCTCTTTGAGGTTTTAGTTTGTGTTACTAATTCAGTTGAATATACTTATGGTCCTCTGGTTATCCTTTTTCAAAAAATATTTTATTTCTTTTTCTATATTGTGGTAAAATGTATATAAAACTTATCATTTTAGGTTTCCCCTCCCCTATGTGTTCAGGGCATGCAGCAGGCATGGGCACAAGCCAAAAGTCAAGTACCTGGCTGGTATGAGACAGGCACCACCAACCAGGTAGGGTGCACCATTTTAAGCATTTTCCATGTATAATTCAGGCATTAAGTAAATTCCACAAAGTTGTGTAACTAATACTATCCTTTTTTAAGAAGTCTCTCGTCCATTTTCTATTGAGTTCACAAATCTTATGTGTTCAGTTCAGTCCAGTCGCTCAGTCGTGTCCAACTCTTTGCGAATCCATGAATTGCAGCATGCCAGGCCTCCCTGTCCATCACCAACTCCCAGAGTTCACCCAAACTCATGTCCATCAAGTTGGTGATGCCATCCAGCATCTCATCCTCTGTTGTCCCCTTCTCCTTCTGCCCCCAATTTCTCCCAGCATGAGTCTTTTCCAGTGAGTCAACTCTTTGCATGAGGTGGCCAAAGTATTGGAGTTTCAGCTTTAGCATCAGTCCTTCCAACACCCGGGACTGATTTCCTTTAGAATGGACTGGTTGGATCTCCTCGCAGTCCAAGGGACTCTCAAGAGTCTTCTCCAGCACCACAGTTCAAAAGCATCAATTCTTCCGCGCTCAGCTTTCTTCACAGTCCAACTCTCACATCCATACATGACCAGTGGAAAAACCATAGCCTTGACGAGACAGACCTTTGTTGGCAAAGTAATGTCTCTGCTTTTTAATATGATATCTAGGTTGGTCATAACTTTCCTTCCAAGGAGTAAGCGTCTCTTAATTTCATGGCTGCAATCACCATCTGCAGTGATTTTGGAGCCCCCCAAAAATAAAGTCTGACACTGTTTCCCCATGTTTCCCATGAAGTGATGGGACCGGATGCCATGATCTTTATTTTCTGAATGTTGAGCTTTGAGCCAACTTTTTCACTCTCCACTTTCACTTTCATCAAGAGGCTTTTTAGTTCCTCTTCACTTTCTGCCATAAGGGTGGTGTCATCTGCATATCTGAGGTTACTGAGATTTCTCTGGGCAATCTTGATTCCAGCTTGTGCTTCTTCCAGCCCAGTGTTTCTCATGATGTACTCTGCATATAAGTTAAATAAGCAAGGTGACAATATTCAGCCTTGACATACTCCCTTTCCTATTTGGACCCAGTCTGTTGTTCCATGTCCAGTTCTAACTGTTGCTTCCTGACCTGCATATAGTTTTCTCAAGAGGCAGGTCAGGTGGTCTGGTATTCCCATCTCTTTCAGAATTTCATATCTGAGGTTATTGATATTTCTCCCAGAAATCTTGATTCCAACTTCTTCTTCTTCCAGTCCAGCGTTTCTCATGAAGTACTCTGCATAGAAGTTAAATAAGCAGGGTGACAGTATACAGCCTTGACATACTCCCTTTTCCTATTTGGAACCAGTCTGTTGTTCCATGTCCAGTTCTAACTGTTGCTTCCTGACCTGCATATAGGTTTCTCAAGAGGCAGGTCAGGTGGTCTGGTATTCCCATCTCTTTCAGAATTTTCCACAGTTTATTGTGATCCACATAGTCAAAGGCTTTGCTGTAGTCAATAAAGCAGAAATAGATATTTTTCTGGAACTCTCTTGGTTTTTCAATGATTCAGTGTATGTTGGCAATTTGATCTCTGGTTCCTCTGCCTTTTCTAAAACCAGCTTGAACATCTGGAAGTTCATGGTTCACATATTGCTGAAGACTGGCTTCGAGAATTTTTAGCTTTACTTTACTATTGTGGCTTTCTTTATAGTCTCACTCTTACATCCATACATGACTACTGGAAAAACCATAGCTTTGACCAGATGGACCTTTGTCAGCAAAGTAATGTCTCTGCTTTTTAATATGCTGTCTAGGTTGATCATAACTTTTCTTCGAAGGACCATGGGACATAAGTTTCAGGTTTATAATTGCCTAATACTGCCATGTACTTCCCTGGTAGCTCAGTTAAAGAATCTGCCTGCAATGCAGAAGACCCTGGTTCAATCCCTGGGTTGGGAAGATCCACTGGAAAAGGGATAGGCTACCCACTCCAGTATTCTTGGGCTTCCATTGTGGCTCAGCTGGTAAAGAATCTGCCCTCAGTGCAGGAGACCTGGGTTTGATTCCTGGGTTGAGAAGATCCCCTGGAGAAAGGAAAGGCTACCCATTCTAGTATTCTGGCCTAGAGAATTCCGTGGTGTCCCAAAGAATTGGACACGACTAGGCAACTTTCACTTTATTTCACAATACTTCCATGAACTGGTTTGGGGACTTAAGAATTAATTCTTAAATGCCCTAAGATTTTAGTGGTTTCATTATTATAATAATACATCTGGACCAGATAATATTGAAGATCTAAGACTCTCTAAGAATGTTTTCTCCGAGAAGGCAATGGCAATCCACTCCAGTACTCTTGCCTGAAGAATCCCATGGACAGAGGAGCCTGGTGGGCTGCAGTCCATGGGATAGTGAAGAGTCAGAAATGACTGAGCTACTTCACTTTCACTTTTCACTTTCATGCACTGGAGAAGGAAATGGCAACCCACTCCAGTGTTCTTGCCTGGAGAATCCCAGGGATGGCAGAGCCTGGTGGGCTGCCATCTTTGGGGTCGCACAGAGTCAAACACGACTGAAGCAACTTAACAGCAACAGCAAGAATGTTTTCTATTAACATTTTCTATAATGTTAGCAACATTGACTAGCTTTTGAAATTAAGCCAAGGTCTCAGAACTATCCCATGGTCAATACCTGAAAACAAAATTATTTTCTTACAATAGGAAAACACCTAGCTTCATCATCTACAAAATAAGAAGTCAATACATTGTTTGATTCTTGGCATGACTGGAGAAATATAGGATTGCACATGTTATCTAAAACTTCAGGGAAACACAGGAAAACATTTCTTTTAATCTTAATAGGAAAAAAGAGCAAAGAAAACCTAGTTTATATACCAAATGAGAGGGGAAAACGCAGCAAAAAAAAAAAAAAGAGAGAGAGAGAAAAGCACAAAACCAAGATGAAAAAGATAAAACAAAAATATTTTTATGAAAATAAATATAAATAAAGTTCTTTATTAAAAGATAGACTCTAAAATTGGGTTAAAAAGCACTGTCCATCAGATTTTCCAGGCAAGGGTACTGGAGTGAGTGCAAATATGTTAAATATTTACCCTAAAGCAACAGCAACATCCTTACAGTGAAACCCTACAGGCTTTCACAATAAAATCGAAAACAAAATAAGGATGCCCATTACAACTGCTATTATCTAACATTATTCTGTAAGTTTCAGTCAAAGAAATGAAAATAAAACATATATAAGAAGTATAAGTAACAAAAATCATTATTTTAGGTGACACAGTTATATGTAGACAATGCAAGAAGATCAAAGGAAAAACTTTAAAAACACTGAGTTCAATAAAGAAGCCACAGCAAAATAAACATTTTAAAAATGTCCAATGCAAGCAATAATGAGTTATTTTAAACAATGTTAAACCATAATAACTAGTTACATAAGATTCCATTTCTGGTAGCCTCAAAATTTTTTTTAAAATAGAAATAACCTGAAGAAGAAAGAATGCCTCCTATACAAATATAAATTCAGCACTGTTGAGGCTTTCAAAAGAAAGTATTTTTTTAAAAAGTCACATGTTCCTATGTGGTAAAAGGAATTTTGAAAGTTATTAACTATTCCCAAGTTGAGCTGTAAAAATAACTATCAGTCAGTTCAGTTCAGTTGCTCAGTCGTGTCCGACTCTTTGTGACCTCATGAATAGCAGCATGCCAGGCCTCCCTGTCCCTCACCAACTACCGGAGTTCACTCAGACTCACGTCCATCGAGTCAGTGATGCCATCCAGCCATCTCATCCTCTGTCGTCCCCTTCTCTTCCTGCCCCCAATTCCTCCCAGCATCAGAGTCTTTTCCAATGAATCAGTTCTTTGCATGAGGTGGCCAAAGTACTGGAATTTCAGCTTTAACATCATTCCTTCCAAAGGAATTCCAGGGCTGATCTCCTTAAGAATGCACTAGTTGGATCTCCTTGTAGTCCAAGGGACTCTCAAGTCTTCTCCAACACCACAGTTCAAAAGCATCAATTCTTCGGCGCTCAGCTTCTTCACAGTCCAACTCTCACATCCATACATGACCACTGGAAAAACCATAGCCTTGACTAGACAAACCTTTGTTGGCAAAGTAATGTCTCTGCTCTTTAATATGCTTTCTAGGTTGGTCATAACTTTCCTTCCAAGGAGCAAGCATCTTTTAATTTCATGGCTGCAGTCACCATCTGCAGTGATTTTGGAGCCCAAAAAAATAAAGTCTGACACTGTTTCCACTGTTTCCCCATCTATTTCCCATGAAGTGATTCCCAGTAAGAATTTAAGGATCAGATTTGATAAAAAAATAAATGTTAAATGTATATAGAAGAACATGATATGATGATAACAAGCAAGTTTCTAAAAATAGAGAAATGGGAAGTAACTCATCCTTCTAAACATTAAAGCATATCATAAAGTTATAGTAAAAACTTAAGCAAACAAAAAGAGTGAAATTATAGAAAAATAAGCCTATAGTGCAATGGAGGAAAACAGAGACCAGAAAAAAGTGTAAACACATCATAAATCAGTAGAGAAAGGATGGTATTGAGTCAACTGATTTTTTTCTTGGAAAAAAAAATCTCTCTTACATGAAATAATATCTAGATGCTAAAAGCTATATTTTTAAAATAAAACCATAGGAATCTAGAGTGACAGGTGAAATCTTTGGGGAAGGCAAGGACAAAAGCCAAGATGGAATAAGTCATGAAGAAAAATGAGAATAGATTTAGCTGAACAGAAATTTTTTTAATAAAAAGTCACTATTATATAGTATTAAAAGGCATTCTATAGCAATAATAAAATATTACAAAAGTAATGACAGATTTATTGTATAATGGGAGATAGCATTGGGTAGTTTACAAGTTCAAGTTCCAATTTACAAACAAAAAATATTCATGTGTTATTTATGATATAAAATAAATGAAAGGTGATATAATGAAGTGATTAGGAGCATGGGAGTAAATCTCAGTTCCAGCTATTGCTAGAGATATTACCATACCTCAGTTTTATCATCCCTAAAATGAAAATAGTAATACCAGACCTCACAGGTTGGTTGGGAGAATTATGAGAAAATGCAGCTTGGGACAGAACAAACATTGGATAAATGTTAACTATAGGAGTATTAGTTGCAGTATGAGATATAATCACTTACACTTTCATTCTTGACTCACTTGAATCTCCCCATCTGTGTCAGGAAACAAATGAGAGATAAACACAGGAATCTATGCATAATCTAATTGTTGATTAAACCAGATTAGAGAAGTAACTCAATCTGTGGCCCAAAGAAGTGAGTCTTATTTGCAGAATAAGAGAAAGAGAAGTTGGCTGTACTCTAGAAACCAAGAGCTCCAAGGAGATGAAGAAAGGGCTGAACCAAGAAGCCTGAGGATTTCACAGGATCATGGTGGTAATGACTGAGTTATTATGACTTCTCCATGGTCACCAACCAAGGAACTCACCTCACCTTGGCATCCAGAGAGGGGACAAGTCAGTGTTCTTACATGTCTCTTTCTCGGGCAGCGGAAAGGACATCCTCTCCACCTTCAGCAATAGAAACGTGAGGTGAGAAGGACAAGCATTTCCCTTTCACCCCACCTTATCATTTGGAAACAATTTTAAATGAAGGAATTGCAATGGGATGCTTTACAATCATTCAGAAGTATTTTGGACATTGAAAAACTGTCATAATACAATGTTGAGGGGCAGTGAGGAGCAGAGTCCCATTATTTATTCATATTTGCAGAGGAAAATTCAGTAAGAAAAACAATAAAATATTTTCAAAAATTGGTTATTTGATGGGTAGTGAGCTTATAGGCAGTTTTAATTTCTTATAGTTCACGGTATTTTTGAAACTTTCTACAGTTTTTATTACATTTTTATTCAGAAATAAAGGAGAGAAATATGACTGGTTACTGGCTTCTTAAACAATTTCAATTTCTCAAACCAACAATACTCTAATTTAAAAGGATTTAAAGTATATGGTTTACTTCTTGGCACTGAGATTTTAGAAATGGGCCGGGAAAGAGAGACTTTCCCTTTGTTTCTATATGCACATCTGTATTTCCTTTATAAGCACACATTACTTTTGAAATTAAAATATAAGCCATTAAAATTTGCATTTTAAAAAGTGGGTTTTTTTTAAATCTTCTACATCAAGAGAGAGGGAAAACGAAGCAAAGCCAAATATATATGTGTAAACGTTAAAGTTTATGGTTGGGCTTGGGTAGCCTACCACCTAGAAGCTGGATATTTATTTCAGGGCTCTGTTTCTGTGAGGTTCAAGGGCACCAAACGGGCATTATAAATATTAATAAAAACTTCAAAAGCTAAACCACATTTTTATGGAGTTAGGAGCATAAACTGAAAGAATTAATTTGGAAAGGAAAAGGTGGTGGTTTTCTATGGTTGTTTTGTTTTGCTTTTGCTGAGAAATCCAGCAGCTCCAACTCTGTCACAATAAGGAAAACCATATAGTTTATTTTGAAAATCGGCAATGCTTGAGTGTGTATAAGGCCACAGACAAACACAGAGAGGGTCGAGAATAGTGTTTTCAGAGCAGAATTTATATCGAAATGTCTGGTTACTGATCTAGCCCCCAGGCCCTCCGGAGTTGGGTCATCTATTAGACGATGCGTGTTATGTTTGTATACATGTTTTCAGCTTTTAGCTGACCTCAAATCTGAAGGATGTGAAGGGCAAAAACATAACTGTGTAACTGGCCTCTTGAAAATAAAAGCCAAATTGAATGAGCAGAAAGGATGCGCACTTCTAAGATAGGGCTGCCGGATGGTGAATGCATGTGAGCAATGATGAGAGGGGACAGCCCTTCAGTCCTGCCTTCCAGCCAGCCTGTGCTCACTTTGTGGGCTGGAGAGGGGCTGCATTAAAGTTCAGTCATCCTAAGACCATTTACATGGCCACGTTCTATTTACATGGCCACGTTCATCCCAAGAATTCCAGGATTTGGTAGATTTCTTTACGTTTATTTTCACATCCCCACCGAAAAGTAAGGTGGAGCAGGTGCTATCGTCCTTTCACAGGCTGGGGAACCAGAGCAGGTAAACAGGTCTTCTGTGTCCCCTGGTGAGACAAGGAGTTAAAGAAGGGAGGGCTGCACATTTTTTGTTACTCAGAAGGAACCAGGCTAGCATGCAGGCAGGACTCAATTTGCCTTCCTGTTCAAGAGGAATCTGGATTAGATAGTGAATTTGGCATCAATGAGCAGGGAACCAATGGACAGATGAATGAAATACAGAGTTCAGGAAAAGCCCCATTTCAGTATGTGGAGGGGAGGTCTCCTTGAATGCTGAAAATTCCACGCAGAGTCTTTTCTTTACGTGATTGCATTGGAACCTCAAAAGCCCTCTGTAAAGTGTCAGTAGCTCTAGAGGCATACTACATTTAGCCACTCTCAGACAATAGCATTGCAATATTAATTAATTTATGAAATTTGTCTCTAATTATATTGTTAGCTGAATCCTGAGTCCCAGTGGAACTAGACGCAGGGCAAAATGGAAGGAAGGAGTATCAGTCATGTTCTGCAAACTCAAGTCATTCTTGCAAAGAAGCTATATATTAATTAATGCAATTATTTAACTAGAAAAAAAGTGGTCCAGACTATTTTTGATGGAAGCAGAATGATGCAGTGAGAGAATAACAATAATTCTGGTCCAAGTTTTGCCTAGCTATTCACAAGCTACACAGCAGCAGGCAAGTCAACCTCGCTAAGCCTCCACTTCTCCTTTGTTATGTGAGAATAATCGTGTATGTTCTTGGTTTTGTCCCCCAAGGGCAAATATGGAGTTCAGGATGGGGAATAAGTTCGGATGGTAATGCCAGGGATTACTGGAGAAGTGAGATGGGAGGAGGGGAAAATCACTCCAAGTGGCTTCAGTGAGGGGTTTCCACTGTGGTGCCTGCTCTCAAGCTCTGTGAGGACCTAGTAGGAAACTGGGAAACTGCCTTAGAATTGTCCCAGCCAAGTGAGAGGAAGTTGGGGGATTTACGCAGGAACTCCTGTTCCTCACATGTTGAGGGTCATTCCGAGAGAGGAGTTCCTGGGTATTTCCAGCTTAGCCCCTCACTGGGCTGAGGATCTTCCCTTGAGACCAGAGCACACCTCAGGAAGAGACACTGCTGTCGCACAGGAGACCAGACTCCTGGCAGGAGGCTTCCAAGGATAGAGCAAGGAGTGGAGCTGGGCATCAGCTGTGTTACACACAGAGCCGCTTCACATAGCTGATGCAGAAAGCCACAGAGGATAGTGTGGACATGATGGTTAGCATAACACAAGGCCTGGAATAAAGAGCCAATAAATGGCAACTGTTGTTATTGTCATTATCGCTACACTTTTAAATTAAGGTAGGCTTCCCAAATGGCATAGTAGTAAAGAATTCAGTTCCCAGTGCAGAAGATGAAGGAGACAAGGATAAAGTTCTTGGGTCAGGAAGATTCCCTGGAGAAGGAAATTGGAACCAGCTTCAGTATTCTTGCCTGGAAAATTCCATGGATAGAGGACACAACTGAGCGACTGAGCATACATACACACAGGCTTACTGTCATAGGAGACGGTTCAGGGAGCCAGGAGACAGCTAAAAGCTCCCGAATAGAGCTGACAGACCCTAAGAATTGAGACAAGTGAAAACAGTGTGAGGCTGTCAGAAGCAACGCGCATGTCCTTCCGAATTTTGCCTCCTTGATCCTGTGGGCTACTGGTGGGTCAGCTTTGCCAGATCTCTAAAGAGAACCAGAGAAGAAAAAAAAGGTTGTGGATCCTCAATACCAGCCTTCCAAGGTAGAAGCATAGCTGGCAGTGGAAAATCCCAACCCTCTGGCTAAAACAAGAGCTATCTGACTGCAGAAGGAAGCTGCAATAAATATTTCTGGTTTAACCTGGTTTGCAGGACAGTTCTAATTATATTGTTAGCTGAATCCTGAGTCCCAGTGGAACTAGACGCAGGGCAAAATGGAAGGAAGGAGTATCAGTCATGTTCTGCAAACTCAAGTCATTCTTGCAAAGAAGCTATATATTAATTAATGCAATTATTTAACTAGAAAAAAAGTGGTCCAGACTATTTTTGATGGAAGCAGAATGATGCAGTGAGAGAATAACAATAATTCTGGTCCAAGTTTTGCCTAGCTATTCACAAGCTACACAGCAGCAGGCAAGTCAACCTCGCTAAGCCTCCACTTCTCCTTTGTTATGTGAGAATAATCGTGTATGTTCTTGGTTTTGTCCCCCAAGGGCAAATATGGAGTTCAGGATGGGGAATAAGTTCGGATGGTAATGCCAGGGATTACTGGAGAAGTGAGATGGGAGGAGGGGAAAATCACTCCAAGTGGCTTCAGTGAGGGGTTTCCACTGTGGTGCCTGCTCTCAAGCTCTGTGAGGACCTAGTAGGAAACTGGGAAACTGCCTTAGAATTGTCCCAGCCAAGTGAGAGGAAGTTGGGGGATTTACGCAGGAACTCCTGTTCCTCACATGTTGAGGGTCATTCCTGAGAGAGGAGTTCCTGGGTATTTCCAGCTTAGCCCCTCACTGGGCTGAGGATCTTCCCTTGAGACCAGAGCACACCTCAGGAAGAGACACTGCTGTCGCACAGGAGACCAGACTCCTGGCAGGAGGCTTCCAAGGATAGAGCAAGGAGTGGAGCTGGGCATCAGCTGTGTTACACACAGAGCCGCTTCACATAGCTGATGCAGAAAGCCACAGAGGATAGTGTGGACATGATGGTTAGCATAACACAAGGCCTGGAATAAAGAGCCAATAAATGGCAACTGTTGTTATTGTCATTATCGCTACACTTTTAAATTAAGGTAGGCTTCCCAAATGGCATAGTAGTAAAGAATTCAGTTCCCAGTGCAGAAGATGAAGGAGACAAGGATAAAGTTCTTGGGTCAGGAAGATTCCCTGGAGAAGGAAATTGGAACCAGCTTCAGTATTCTTGCCTGGAAAATTCCATGGATAGAGGACACAACTGAGCGACTGAGCATACATACACACAGGCTTACTGTCATAGGAGACGGTTCAGGGAGCCAGGAGACAGCTAAAAGCTCCCGAATAGAGCTGACAGACCCTAAGAATTGAGACAAGTGAAAACAGTGTGAGGCTGTCAGAAGCAACGCGCATGTCCTTCCGAATTTTGCCTCCTTGATCCTGTGGGCTACTGGTGGGTCAGCTTTGCCAGATCTCTAAAGAGAACCAGAGAAGAAAAAAAAGGTTGTGGATCCTCAATACCAGCCTTCCAAGGTAGAAGCATAGCTGGCAGTGGAAAATCCCAACCCTCTGGCTAAAACAAGAGCTATCTGACTGCAGAAGGAAGCTGCAATAAATATTTCTGGTTTAACCTGGTTTGCAGGACAGAGAACAGCTTCTCTGAAGTTTTTCTTTGACTGTAGGCCCAATTCAACAGGCATAACGCAAAAGGAAAGTGAAGTCGCTCAGTCGTGTCCAACTCTTTGCGACCCCATGGACTGTAGCCTACGAGGTTCCTCCATCCATGGAATTTTCCAGGCAAGAGTACTGGAGTGGGTTGCCATTTCCTTCTCAACAGTCATGAATCTCCACAAATTAACTCCCAGGGAAAACACAGCATTTGAGGAAAGAACTGACATCTTTTGCAAAAGAGCACAGCCCTCAGTCCAGCTCACGCAAGATGACTGCCTTTCGGCTGAGGTGAGAGATAATGGAGCCAGGTGAGCCCCTGTGGACAGGTGCAGTAGCCACACTGCTGAATCCATCACCATTCCTCTGTGCAGTGTTGTGCTTCTAACCCCCTCGTATATGGAACACGGTTCACAAAAGGAAACTGCTCTGTTTGGCAGGTGGGAAATCATTTCAATGGTGCTATTTTTCTGTTTACTCAAATAAATATAAAGAAGCTTTTCTTTTCCACAAAGAATTGTTGTCGCTATTTGAATCTATGTTGCTTCCAAAACAAACACCTTACTTTTAGTATCAGAGCAGAGCATTCTGTTCCACAGAGAAGTGATATTCTGTAGAAGGCTGGTGGGAAACTTGGAGAATATTGAAAGGATAAAAGTAATTTCAGAACAAACAACTTGGAAACTGTGTTTTCTGAACCAGGGTTTGTCCTTCCCACAGGATGGACATTAAGTGACTGGAAGATGAAGGATTAGCCTATAGAGCAGGGGGTGGTCCAGACTCTCCCTAAACCCACAACGCATCTTACTAGACTGTTCTCAAACTTGTTTCTCTTTCTCTCTGCCAACTCGGAGTCCCTTCCTCTCCTACAAGTCCACTTCTGCTTCCAGTTGTGTTTTGTGGAAACCTCACTGCCTCTCTGATGAGCAGGCGCTTACTGAGACCTCGACCAGATCTCAAATTACAATGAATCTCAAGCAAAAATTGCTAGATTCACTCACGGATTCCTTCTACCATCGCATGATTCAAGTTTCAGTTCCTGCCATATCTACGTCTGTGTCATTATCGCCCGGGCAAATTTCACTAGGATTCCTTCTAGTCCAATTTGTTTTTATCTTTCCAATCCGTAAAATGGGTACTAACTTAACAAAAGAAAAGCAGATAAGCAAATATGCTCTTGTTATTGGTCGACTTCTCTCTTCTTTTTGTATGAGTCAGCATCATTATTACATCCTCCTCAAAACAAGTGACAATGAGTGTTTATATGCATTATCCTGTGCCATTCTCCAAACACAATGAGGGACACAGCATTATCCCCATTCTACACAGGAGGAATCTGGAACCTGGAAAGATTTAGTAACTATTGTATAGCTAGACAGGGCAGCACTGGCAGATATAACCCAAGAATCTACCTCCTCAGGTTGTGTTCTAAACCACCATATACTTCTGCCTTCCATTGCCTTATCAAGCTGTGGTCTCCTGGGGAACCATCTATAACAGCCATATATAGATCCCCTATTAATAAAGCCTGCAGTCTTAATATCTTCCATGTGTCCCATACATTGATACAGCCCCTTCCACATGCCTCCTCTTGTTGAATTCAAATGGCAACAATTTCAATAGGGATCTGTCAGGTATGAGTCTGCTTTCTCAGCTTAAAAAGGAAAACTAGAAATTCAACATTCCCCATCCACAAGAACAGCCAATAAAGACATCTACTTAGCTTCGTTCTTTTTTTCCTCTCCCTTCAGGGTGCAGGCTTCTCTCACACATTGTGTCCCCCTCTCTCTCTTCCGCCTCTATAGAAACAGAATGTTGTTTCCTGTAAGCAAAGTGTTCCCCTGATGGGAGTGACAGGCACGTATCAATGAAAGAATAAAACTCCCTCAGTTGAAACCTAGTTAGAACCTGCAGAATTTATAACTCAGCAGCAAGAATTTTCTCTTTGCTGAAAACTGGGGCATAATCAAGGCTTTCAGTGAAGAGTAGAAAAGGGAAATCACCGAAAATCAATTCAGTGTTTTTGAGGTATGGAAGAGAAATAAAGGAAATGTTCTCTCAACTATTTTGTGGTCAGAGAGATACGATAATTGTTTTCCTTTTTGAGGCCAAGACTTCTCCTTGGTTCATGGTGTGACCTTGCTGTGCCATTCCGTGGTCTGATCCTGCTTCACTCAGCAGTTCTAAGAATATAATCACACATCGGTAAAGCGCTCAATGTAAACACTGAATGACTGGGATCAGTGTCACATACTGCCTCTCATTAATGGTTTGACCTAAAGCAAGTTCTTCAGTAGACTTTCTAAGTCCGTTTCCCCATCTGTAAAATGGGGATAATAAATCTACCTCAAAAGATTGTTATTGGATTAAATAAGAATCCAAAACACTTAATGTGCCTGATAGAAAGTCCTTAGCAAACTAGAGCTAATAATATATGCAATACTCTTTTTTAAAAAATCATTTCAATAGTCCTAGTCGGCTCAGTCTATTTAAATATCCTGCAATCTAGTGATGATAAATATTAATATAGATAGTAAGTTTTAGTTTAGATAAATGATCGCTGTGACATAATAAAAGGACACCCAGATCTCAATGTTTTGTGGTGGTGGTGGTTTAGTCACTAAGTAATGTCTGATTCTTATAACCCCACAGACTGTAGCCCTCCAGGCTCCTCTGTCCATGGGATTTTCCAGGAAAGGATTCTAGAGTGGGTTGCCATTTCCTTCTCCAGAGGACTTCCTGATCTCCAGAGGATCGAACCTTCATCTTTTGTACATGCGGGCAGGTTCTTTGCTGCTGAGCCACCAGGGAAGATCTCAGTGTCTCAGCATAATCACTTTGCTTCTCACCAATGGGAAGTCCAAAGTGGAGGTTCCGGGTCAGACACACTTCTGGGTTGTCCTTTTTCAGCTGGTGCCAACAGACTCCTTCCATTTCCTGTGTCCTCCAGTTCTTGGTTTTCAGTCACTTGAGTGAGGAGGGAGAGAAGCTAGAAGTCCATGTCCTATGGTCACCCACATTCTGATGTCTGGCCCTCAGTCACATGACTCCTGTCTAGACACATGGGGCTGGGAGATGCTGTTAGCTGTGTGTCCAGAAAGGAGGGGAAGAGTAGGTATGGGTGAACATTGTTAGAAAGGATCGGGGAATTCATTTCACTTTTAATTTTCGTACAGGAAGGACTTATTTTTTGGAGGCACGTACAAAGAAGAGAGTATATTGGTCACTTGTACATTAGAAACATTTCAGCAGAAAACAAAACTGCATGGATCAAGGCCATAGTGCAAAGGGGACAGAAGTGTGATTTTCATGTTCCCCTGACAGATCTCTACTCTGTTCTCCCTTCTTAATCAGTGTCTTCCTCTGTCTTCTAGCCTCCCAGACCCCCACCATAGGGCCCCATATAATGTTTCATATTTAAGACAATGATATCTTTTAAAATAGGCCTTATTTTCTCAGAGCCATATTGTCTGGGAGATGACAACTAATTAATCTGATAAGTAATTCACACAGCTAGAACAACGATTTTTTGTGGAAATTGTTTTTCTAGGCCCAAGTAACCTGTACTTTTAATAGGTTCCTTCCAAAGACAATGGCTTTAACCAAATAACACTGGTCTAATAGTACATGCTCAGTGGCTTCAGTCATGCCCAGCTGTGTGTGACCCTGGGGACTGCAGCCAGCCAGGCTCCTCTGTCCATGGGCTTCTCCAGACAAGAATACGGGAGTGCGTTGCTATGCCCTCCTGCAGGGGATCTTCCTAACCCAGGGTTGAGCCTGTGTCTCCTGCATCTCCTGCATTGCAGGCAGATTCTTTACCCACCGAGCCACCTGGAAAGTCCCAGTTTAATGGTAAGAACTGCTCAAATGTGAGAATCTCAGTCATGATGGCAGCTCAGAGAGAACATATGTAGCAGGAGCTGCTCTGATAGAAACCTTGGACATCTTAACTTTATTCCTTTCTTTACTCAACATTTGTCTTAACTGGGCTGGTGAATTATGTATCCATAAAATGTTTTCTAACTGAATTTAAATTTTTATTTTATATTAGAGTATAGCTGATTTACAATGTTGTATTAGCTTCAGGTATACAGAAAAGTGATTCAGTTATACATATGCATGTATTCGTTCTTTTGCAGACTCTTTCCTATATAGGTTATTATAGTATATTGAGTAGAGTTGCCTGTGCAATACAATAGGTCCTTGTGGTTTATCTATTTTATCTATGGTAGTGTACTGGAAAATCCCAGGGACGGAGGAGCCTGGTGGGCTGCAGTCCATGGGGTCACACAGAGTCGGACACGAGTGAAGTGACTTAGCAGCAGCAGCAGTATGTATATATTAATCCCAAGCTCCTAATTTATCCCTCCCCACCCCCATCTTTCTCCTTTGGTAACTATAATTTTGTTTTCTATAAGACTGTAAGACTGTTTCTGTTTTGTAAATAAGTCCATTAGTGCTTTTTTAGATTCCACATATAAGTGATACCATACAATATCTGCCTTTGTCTGGCTTACTTCACTTAGTATGATAATCTCTAGGTCTATCTATGTTGCTGAAAATGGTGTTATTTCATTCCTTTTGTGGTTGAGTAATATTCCAATGTGTATATATACCACATCTTTTTTATCCATTTCTCTGTCAGTGGGCATTTAAGTCGTTTTCATGTCTTGGCAATTATAAATAGTGCTGCAATGAACAATGCATGTGCAATGTATCTTTTCAAATTACAATTTTCTCTGGATATATGACCAGGAGTGGGATTGCTAGATCGCATGGTAGAATATTTTGCTATTAGGCTAAATCATTTAGTTGGAAAGGGTTCTTAGAAAAGCACTGCATATTTTGGAAAGAATTTTGTGTTGCTACATAAGATTCCTTGTATCATGCTTTCCTTCCTAGATATGGTAACCCAGTGCCCTGGAAGAAGAGCAAGATGCAATGACTCCATGGGGTCGCAGTCATCATCATAATTGTGTTCAGAAATTAAAACTCCTCGATTCTTTCTTTCTGTTTCTTTATTTTTAAATTATGAAAATATTATAGTACATTTACATGAGACTTGGAAAATACAGAACCAGGTTACATATAGCTTCACTATGAAAGTGAAAGTTGCTCAGTCATGTCCAATTCTTTGGGACTCCCTTGGTTTATATGTATACAACAACTACAATACTATATGTGATAAATGATCACTTAAAATATTGCTTGTACAACTAAGGAACCCAAGTGTAGCTTTTATTCCACTTTGTACTCAGTCACTCAGTCATTTCCAATTCTTTGGGACTCCCATGGACTATACAGTCCATGGAATTCTCTAGGCCAGAATACTGGAGTGGGTAGTCTTTCCCTTCTTCAGGGGATCTTCCCAAACTAGAGATCAAACCCAGGTCTCCTGCATTACAGGTGGATTCTTTACCAGCTGAGCCACAAGGGAAGCCCAAGAATACTGGAGTGGGTAGCCTATCCCTTCTCCAGCAGATCTTCCCAATCCAAGAATCAAACCAGGGTCTCCTGCATTGCAGGTGGATTCTTTATCAACTGAGCTATCAGGGAAGCTTCACTATATATTACAATTATTTTTTAAGTAGCTACATCAAGATTTTTAGCTGGAGTTTCAATATCAAACTCCCCAAAATTAATGAAATGAATATACAGAGATGTAGAAGGATATGCTGCTACTGCTACTGCTAAGTCGCTTCAGTCATGTCTGACTCTACGTGACCCCAGAGACAGCAGCCCACCAGGCTCCCCCGTCCCTGGGATTCTCCAGGCAAGAGTACTGGAGTGGGTCGCCTTTGCCTTCTCCAACCCATGAAAGTGAAGAGTGAAAGTGAAGTCGTTCAGTCGTGTCTGACTCATAGCGACCCCATGGACTGCAGCCCACCAGGCTCCTCCATCCATGGGATTTTCCAGGCAAGAGTACTGGAGTGGGTGCCATTGCCTTCTCCTGTAGAAGGATATAGTAGACCTGAAAAGCACTATCTGCATTGACTCTTGATTAGGAAAAATCACATTATGTCCACTTTTTCCTGAATCCAGGGCACTTTAAGGGGTTGGTTTTGATTTGGTTTTGCTTTTTGGATATGAGAAAATGCAAAGGTTTTTGTGGTAAATGTCAACAAACTAATCCAAACTCCTCCAGCAAGAACTGTTTCTCTGTGAGTAGGTTCATAAGTGTGCAATTTCTGGCTTCCATTCCCTGAGTGTGAAGAACAGAGCTGCTCTTTCTGATGTCATAAGGTAGGAGACGGACCTCTGCAGTCTCATTCACAAGGCCACTGTCCAGAAGATCTGCTGTCATTCCTTTAAGAAATCGGACACAAGGAATGGGAAGAAAAGCAAGACTCTGCAGCTGGGGTGGCTGCACACAGAACCACCCTCCTCAGGAGTGTCAAAGGATCCCAGCTTCTGGTGACGGTCCCTGAGGTCAGCTCTCACAACCAGCGCCCTTTCCCTCCTTGACGTTTAGCGAGTGTTGAAGTTTTCAGAGACCTAGTGAATTAAAGATAATCACTCCCATGCTAGAGAGGGAGACTCTGGGATACCGAAAAAGAAACAACTTTGCCGGACCATACGTGTCATGATTGCTCACGGAGACCTGGTCTTGCCTCTAAATTAGCCGGTCTCCACCTCCCAGAGCTCTTGTGTGTTTGGTTTTCAGCAAGAGACAACCTCATTCCCACAACAGAATTAATGAAGAAGGGAGGCACGCTACAGATAAAGCTGAGCTCAGTTCCAGCCTGGCCGTGCACTCGCTGTGTGACTTTGCAAAGTCCCCAGGCCTTGGTCTCTTCCTCTTAGATTGGGGATCCAAGGGTAGTTATAAGGACGTGTAAGCTGTTGTGTGTGAATGCCTGACATCTGGAAAGCATTGGCATGCAGAACTATTAATAGCTGATGATGATACTTTAATTTTTTTAAGCTTATTAGACCCCACTTGGATATAGTGCCCTGGGCTGGAGCTGGCATACAAGAAATAGGATACATATGTGCTCCTGACAGGCTAAAAAATCTAGTTGGAAAGCTAGGTTATATGAAATAGCAAAAGAGTATATTTTCAGTGCTTTAGTGCAGAAGTAGAAAGCAACAGTAATAAGTAGAAGTGTCAGGGAAATTAAAGTGGTTTTGGGAAAGAGTTTGAGACAGACACTAGAAGGGACATATTTTGCCCACTCCAGAGTAAGTGGTTTGAACAGCAATGGTGAGTCTTATATATTTAACAAGGAAGTCTCCATTTACCCAACTGATTGGATCTTTGATGGTAGATTCCAGACTCAGTTAATGAGACACGTGGATTGATTTTGAGAGTCGCTTCCTGATGTCCTGAAAATTCTGCTTTGCAACAATCTACTTGCCTGTCTCAAAATTTGGCTGTGCCACAAAAGACCAGTTAATGTCACAAAGAACATTTCAGCGTGTCAGTCAGTTCAGTCACTCAGTTGTGTCTGACTCTTTGTGACCCCATGGACTGCAGCACGGCAGGCTTTCCTGGCCATCACCGTCTCCTGCAGTTTACTCAGATTCATGTCCATTGAGTTGGTGATGTCATCCAACCACCTCATCCTGTCGTCCCCTTCTCCTTCTGCCTTCAAGCTTTCCCAGCATCAGAGTCTTTCCCAATGAGTCAGCTCTTCTCATCAGGTGACCAAAGTATTTTAGTTTCAGCTTTAGCATCAGTCTTTCCAAGGACTATTCAGGGCTGATTTCTTTTAGGATTGACTGGTTGGATCTCCTTGCAGTTCAAGAGACTTTCAAGAGTCTTCTCCAACACCACAGTTCAAAAGCATCAATTTTTCAGCACTCAGCTTTATTTATAGTCCAAATCTCACATCATACATTACTACTGCAAAAACCATAGCTTTGACTAGACAGACCTTTGTTGTTAAGCAATGTCTTTGCTTTTTAACATGCTATCTATGTTGGTCATAGCTTTTCTTCCAAGAAGCAAGTGTTTTTTAATTTCATGGCTGCAGTCACCATCTGCAGTGATTTTGGAGCCCAAAAAAATAAAGTTTCTCATTGTTTCTGCATCTATTTGCCATGAAGTGATGGGAATGAATGTCATGATCTTAATTTTCTAAATGTTGAGTTTTAAGGCAACTTTTTCACTCTCCTCTTTAACTTTCATCAAGAAGCTCTTTAGTTCTTCTTCACTCCTTCTGCCATAAGGGTGGTGTGATCTGCATATCTGAGGTTATTGATATTTCTCCCAGCAATCTTGATTCCAGCTTGTGCTTTATCCAGCCTGGCATTTCTCATGATGTACTCTGCATAGAAGTTAAATAAGCAGAGTGACAATATACAGACTTGACATACTCCTTTCTTAATTTGGAACCAGTCTGTTGTTCCATATCCAGTTCTAACTGTTGTTTATAGACCCACATACAGATTTTTCAGGAGGCAGGTCAGGTGGTCTGGTATTCCCATCTCTTTCAGAATGTTCCACAGTTTATTGTGATCCACACAGTCAAAGGCTTTGCCATGGTCAATAAAGCAGAAGTAGATGTTTTTCTGGAACTCTCTTGCTTTGTTGATGATCCAGTGGATGTTGGTAATTTGATTTCTGGTTCCTCTGCCTTTTCTAAATTCAGCTTGAACATCTGGGAAGTTCATGGTTCATGTACTGTTGAAGCTTGGCTTGAAGAATTTTGAGCATTATTTTGCTAGTGTGTGAGATGAGTGCAGTTGTGTGGTAGTTTGAACACTCTTTGTCATTGCCTTTCCATGGGATTGGAATGAAAATTGACCTTTAAGTCCTGTGGCCACTGCTGAGTTTTCCAAATTTGCTGGCATATTGAGTGCAGCACTTTCTCAGCATCATCTTTTAGGGTTTGAAGTAGCTCAACTGGAATTCCATCACCTCCACTAGTTAGTTTGGTGATGCTTCCTAAGGCCCACTTGACTTTGTGTTCCATGATGTCTGGCTCTAGGTGAGTGATCACACCATTGTGGTTATCTTCAGGGTAAGATGGTGTGAGGAGTCAAATGACCTAATTTGATCTGCAAATGGCCCATATCATCCAGGTAAAGCTCCCTGAGATAAACATCCACAACCAGTGCACAGTGTATAACTCTTGAGCCTTTCATAGGTGTTGGCAAAACAAATTAGATCTCTCTATAATGGTCATTCCCATCCTTTTCTTCTGCAGGCTATGCCCTACTCTTATCACTCAGCAGAGGTTCCCCAGAGGAGAGTTGGCCTTTGTGTGTGTCCATATGTGTGCACACACTTACTCATACACACATAGATCTTGAGCAAGCAGAGCACCTTAGAATTTTATGGGCACATGTCACATTTTGTTAACATGCAGCTTCTGGTTCAAGAGTCTGAGGTGAGGCCTGAAATTCTGCCTTTCTGACAGGCTCCCAGGCATTCTCATTTTTCCCTAGCTGCCTCTTCACAGACCACATTGAAAGCATGTGGACCACTTCCAGGTGGTTTGGGAAGGCAGGCTTGTAGAAGGTGATTGAGACCCAGTGCCCTCCAGTGACCAGGGGATGTCCTGGACTCCCCTAGGCAACCTTGAGCAGTAGTGCTGCTCAGATGAACTGGTGTGTGGGTGCTCCATGCTGCATTCCCCTGGCAGGATCACTACGGCCAGGAGACCTCACTTGGGAGTCTGGTAGCCTATGACTACCAATTTTAAAGGTAGTCAGCCCTGAATATTCATTGGAAGGACTGATGCTGAAGCTGAAGTTTCAATACTTTGGCCACCTGATACAAACAGCCGGATCACTGGAAAAGACTCTAATGTTGGGGAAAATTGAAAGCAGAAGGAGAAGAGGATGACAGAGGTTGAGACGGTTGGATGGTATCACTGATTCAATGGACATGAACTTGGGCAAACTCTGGGAGATAGTGAGGGACAAGGAAGCCTGGGTTGCTGCAGGGCACGGGGTCACAGAGTTGGACATGACTTGGTGACTGAACAAAGCAAAAAGTTTATGACTAGGACAGCTGAGTGGACACCTCTTCCTAGACCACTGAGGTGTGAAGTCATGGAAACCTCTGCTGCACTCACAGGATACCTTTTCTGTGGAGGTCAGAAGATTTTTCTCCTACATGTCATAAACTCACAAACCAGGCCTGGTTCTGTCTGTGGAAACCTTCTCTGAAAGACTAAGAGGTTCCACACAGGATGAGAGAAGGCAAGAGGGGCAGCAGGGGCTTGGCATTCCCTCCCCTGGGGGTCTTTAAGTGCAATTCTGAGCACTGCTGTTGGGAAGTCGGGGGCAGGTCATCTTAAGGCCTGCATGTAGTCAGAACAGAGCTTTGGCCGTGAAATGTTCCCTGGCTTTAAAGGCTGTGAGACAGACATGGCTGGTTTTTCCCACAGACACAGTGACACACTGTGATCCAACAGCTGCCCGCTGCCCGCCCAGCCACCCAACGGCATGGGTCACCGTCACCGAAGGCCCCCAGGTAGCATGGCTTTTGTCCAGTACCCCCCTTCTATGCCCATAACTCTGAAACTACATGACATCTTAACCTTTATAAGAATTTCTTCTAGACAGCATTTAAAAACACCCAAATCTTTCTTGACCTTTACATTTCAGCAGAGTTTTTTTTTTTCTTAAATTGATGTTACAATAATTTTTTTTAAGCTGTGGCATTTTTAAAGCTACTTCAAGAGGAACTTCACTTTCCCTTACCCATCCTATTTGAGACCAATCATTAATCATAAGGGAAGGCACCAGGACTCAAAGCCAGCTTTATTATGTTTTCGTGTTTGTGACATTTTCTTTCTATCAGCCAGTGGGAAGTTCTTACCCTTTTCGTTTATTATCTACAAGTTGTAGAATTTGTTTTCCAGGTTCCAGCCTTCTTCCTTCACCTTCCACACCCTCCTCTGTCACGGCCCCAGCTTCTGAGAGCTCCTTCAGAGTGGGATCTGCAGAGAATGACTAATGAATATCATCTCAACTTTGCAAAAATGCAAGTCTACTTTGTCTCAGGCAAAACAGACCTTTCTGCCTGTCAAGAGACAACTCAGTTGTCATATTCCAATCTTTTATTTTTCCTTCATAAGGACAACTCTTATAGAGGGACTATAAAATGATGGATCCATAATTACATAAGGGTTTAGGTCAGAGATCATAAAAAAAAAAAAAAACCTGAAGCCCTTTAGGCCACTATTCTGTCTGGGTAGAGTCCAATAGACTTGATAGCAGTGGCACCTTCTAAACCAGGGATTCTTAACTTGGTGTTCATAGATGCAGCTGTATGTATGGAATTCAGATAGCCATAAACTTGGTTGGGGAAAAAAATATTGTATCTTTATTTTTATTAATTTCTAACTGAAATTTAGCATTTTATTCAAGTATGAATAAAGGCAAAAAACTACTGTGGTGTTGGCAGGTATGCCTTTACTGCATCACCAATGGAAATCACAGATGTTTTCATATATATCACAGTTGTTATAGATTCTTGAAAAACTGCTTATATTCACCACTACTTAAAACATGCTAGTTATTATTTTGGCTGTTAGATCTTGTTATTTAATGCATTAATAAAGAAGCACATATATTACTATCTTACACATTTGTGTATTTTTAATACTTTGATAATTATATTTCTATGTAATCTGTTTCCTTTGTAATTCTATATATCTTAATGTAATATATTTAAAGCATTATTCTGAGAGGGGTCCATAAGTTTCAACCAGGCTTAAAAGGGGTTCATGGCATACACAGAAATGTAAGTAGAAGCCTCTTTCAGATTTCAAGTTTGCCGGTGTCAAAGTGGCCTAGTCATTTATTTTTTAACATTGCTAATGCTTGTAGGAATTTGAGTTGCTTAAGTTTAGGGATCTTTTTGAAAAGTTTTTCTTTGCATTAGGAGGTATGTTGTTAATCACAGGTGATATTATAGTCATTCATTCATTATCAATTTTTAAATATCCCTAATTAACTTTATTAAGCTTTCTGCCAAATATTGTGAATGATTATCAAATGACTAAGACATTGTCCCCATTTCTAACATCTTGAGCTCCAATAAGAAGTTTATCACGCCTATAAACTCCTTATTAAATTATAAGTGTTCTGTACTGTTATTCCCACCACTAGCAATATCTAACCCTGAGTAGCAAAGAATAATGATCCAGCACTATACCAGGTGTTGTCAATGGACAGAAATGTTGTTTCCTTCTCTTCTTCTTCTACACAATTTGAGGACTTTCATCCAATAGCCATTTATTAAGTGTCAATTGGATGTGTGGGCAAGGATAATAGGCAGCTCTAAATGACTCTCAACTTTCTAGCTTGAGTGTCCCAATAGAGAATGCTACTTTTAAACCCAAAACAGAGTATGTGAGAGGAGGGAGGAGATCATTCTTCCTGGGGAAGGAGATTGTTGGGTTTTGATCTTGGTGAATTTGAAGCTGTATGATTATAGGTAGATATGTGGATCCAAAGCTTAGAAAAAGTTTGAATTCAAAATCTAAATATGGGCGCCATCAGCTGTACAGGTGGTTAGTAAAACCACTGGCCTAGATGAGATTGCTCTTTGAACATGCAAATGTGCATCTTATACGGACTTTTATGCAACTGAAGACAATGACAGGTGTATTATAATTAACCTCCCAATATCCATCCCTCTATGGAACAACACACAATAACTTAAGAACCACGAAATCTCTCTACAAAATCATATTCTCAATATTACTTTAAAAGAATGCTAAGAATGCTAAATATATACAATGAGTAAAAAGAGAAAAAGAAACAAATTTATGCCTTTCTGTCCCTTTCATCCCCCACCACAGAGCTTTACTGTAAGCAAAGATGGGTCAATAAAAACTGCTAGAAATACAGAAGAGGGAATGGACAAGGGGACCTTAAGAAAAGTTAGAGAGGCCACCAGAAAGATTAAACAGAGCAGAATATCCTAAAGGAGATTTCAAAGTTTGTGAAACTTTGAGAGGGTGTAGGCATCTCTTTAAAGGGCTAGGCACACAATTTAAAGGGAAAGGGATAGTTTAAATGAGCAAGTATGATTTAAAGGAATTGTCTCTCAAAACCATAGTTTCTAGAAGAGAAAATAAAAGAGAAAAAATAGAAAGAACAAGAGTCCTTTAGCAATTAGGTAGTAAAGCAGAAATGAAGAAAAATGTAGAGTTCAGCAAGAAAAAAAATAGATCAACAAAATTAGTGGACTCACAATCCCTCTTCCACACCAAAACAAATAAAACCTGCTAAAGTATTTGAATTTTAATACACAACAGTGAAGAGTGCCTTTCAGATAGAACTGTGTAAAATATTCCAGTATCACAAAAAGGAAGGTTAGAACAATAAAATTCAAAAAGAACTACAGCAGAATGAATTTACACAGAGGAAAATCCAACCACCCTCCTCCAAAAAAAAAAAGACAAAAATAAAACATGAAGCAGAAGGAAACTTTATGCTTACACTCCAAATCAAATTAAATATATCATAACAAAGAATTAAAGATATGAAAAAATACACTCTAAATTATGAATTCAAACACTGAGAAGAGAAATGTCAAAAAGGGGGAGAATGAAAAATTGTTGACTGAGCTCAGGAAAGAAATGAAAGAAGAAAGAGGATATTATAAATAAAGAAGAAATTATAGTACCGAAGAGAAAATAGACTCAAAGGAAAATATTAAGGGATCAAAGAAAGGCAGGAAAAACAAAGAGAATGAAATGACACAAAGGAAAATATGAAGTGGATCAGAGAAAAGTAGTGGAAATAGAAGACAGGCAAAAAAGAATAATAATTTACTACTGGAGTCATAGAGAAGAAAAAGAAAACAAATGATGTGCAATTAGTCTTTAAAATTATAATCCAAAAAAATTTTCCAGAACTAGAAAAAGACATGAATCTAGGTTGGAAAGGCTTACTGGGTATCTGAGAAAAGTAAATAATAATTGAGACATATGCTTATAAACTCTTCGATTTCAAATGCAAAGATAAAATCTTTAAGACCTCCAGACAAAAAGGACAAATAATTTTTCAAAAATTTTTTTGGCAAAACTAACAATGTCAAGAAAATTCAACTGGCATCAGAGTTTTAACAAATCAACCAGCAAAAAAAGGTGACAATGGAGTAACATTTTTTAAAAGTTTAATGAAAGAAATTGTGAACAAAGGATTTTATATACAGGCAAGCTATCCTTCAAATATCAAATAACAATTTTTACTATACATGAACTTATGGAATTCTGTACCTACAGACTGTTCATGAAGAATCTACCGAAGAAGGAGCTTCATTCAACTAAATCATATCAGTGGGAGCTTCATCTGACTAAATCATATCAGTGTCTTATCTGGTGACTACATCACTCTAATCTCTGCCTCCATCTTCTCACCACCTTCTCCCCTACACAGGTGTCTAATCTTACTTTAGTTCTATTTTACAAGCACATTTGTGATAGCATTTAGGAACTATGGAATGAGGTTCCTGACATTGTACAGGAGACAGGGATCAAGACCATCCCCATGGAAAAGAAATGCAAAAAAGTAAAATGGCTGTCTGAGGAGACCACAAATAGCTGTGAAAAGAAGAGAGGCAAAAACCGAAGGAGAAAAGGAAAGATATAAGCATCTGAATGCAGAGTTCCAAAGAATAGCAAGAAGAGATAAGAAAGCCTTCTTCAGCGATCAATGCAAAGAAATAGAGGAAAACAACAGAATGGCAAAGACTAGAGATCTCTTCAAGAAAATGAGAGATACCAAGGGAACATTTCATGCAAAGATGGGCTCGATAAAGGACAGAAATGGTCTGGACCTAACAGAAGCAGAAGATATTAAGAAGAGGTGGCAAGAAAACACAGAAGAACTGTACAAAAAAGATCTTCATGACCCAGATACCATGATGATGTGATCACTCACACTCACCTAGAGCCAGACATCCTGGAATGTGAAGTCAAGTGGGCCTTAGAAAGCATCACTATGAACAAAGCTAGTGGAGGTGATGGAATTCCAGTTGAGCTACTTCAAACCCTAAAAGATGATGCTGAGAAAGTGCTGCACTCAATATGCCAGCAAATTTGGAAAACTCAGCAGTGGCCACAGGGCTGGAAAATGTCAGTTTTCATTCCAATTCCAAAGAAAGACAATGCCAAAGAATGCTCAAACTACCACACAACTGCACTCATCTCACATGCTAGTAAAGTCATGCTCAAAATTTTCCAAGCCAGGCTTCAGCAATATGTGAACCATGAACTCCCTGATGTTCAAGCTGGTTTTAGAAAAGGCAGAAAAACCAGAGATCAAATTGCCAACATCCACTGGATCATGGAAAAGGCAAGAGAGTTCCAGAAAAATATCTACTTCTGCTTTATTGACTATGCCAAAGCCTTTGACTATGTGGATCACAATAAACTGTGGAAAATTCTGAAAGAGATGGGAATACCAGACCACCTGACCTGCCTCTTGAGAAATCTGTATGCAGGTCAGGAAGCAACAGTTAGAACTGGACATAGAACAACAGACTGGTTCCAATAGGAAAAGGAGTACATCAAGGCTGTATGTTGTCACCCTGCTTATTTCACTTATATGAAGAATACATCATGAGAAACTCTGGGCTGAAAGAAACACAAGCTGGAGTCAAGATTACCGGGAGAAATATCAATAACCTCAGATACGCAGATGACACCACCCTTATGGCAGAAAGTGAAGAGGAACTAACGAGCCTCTTGATGAAAAGTGAAAGTGGAGAGTGAAAAAGCTGGCTTAAAGCTCAACATTCAGAAAACGAAGATCATGGCATCCGGTCCCATCACTTCATGGGAAATAGATGGGGAAAGAGTGGAAACAGTG
>SJYC01035947.1:0-32671 GCA_006408675.1 Madoqua kirkii
AAAAAAGAGAGAGAGAAAAAAGGAAAACTACAGACTGGAAGAAAATATTCTAATTTATCCAAAAGGAGACAGAACTTGTATGTAGAATTTATACAACACTCCTACAAACGAAAACCCCCAGTAAATCTAATTAAGCAATATCAAAAGACTTGAACAGACACAGTACAACATGCTATCCATGTCTCTAGTAGGCATATAAAAGTTGTTCCACAAGCAGTTAAGTGTGTGATGTTTGCATATATCCACCACAAAGGCTGCTGTGGCATTGGTGAGCTTGTGCAGTAACTGGAACACTCAGAGTTCCTGGTGGGAATATTATTAACACAGATCTTCTGATTAACTGGCAGTACTCTGTAGTACCAAACATATGCCTACATATAACCCAGCAGTTCTAAGAGATGATTATAACAAATGGCATTTACGAGAATATACATGGAAGTTCTACCTAACTCAAACATCCATAAACAGTAGAATGGAAAATTTATTTTGGTATATTTATATATTATAATAAATAGTAAAAAGAACAAATTAATACATAAAATGCACGGATGATTCTCACACAAAAGACTGATTCTATTTATTTGAAGTACAAGAACAAAGTAAAAGAATTTATGGTAAAAAAAACCAGTTGTCATCTCTTGGAGGGTGCTACATGACAAGGGCGAGAGACTGCTCATTTGGGGTGGTGGATTTGTCCTACTGCTCTTTTGGGGTGGTGGATTTGTTCTATATCTTGAGCTGGACAGTGGTTTGTGTGTGTGTATGCATGTAAAAGCTCATCAAACTCGAAAGTTTGTATGCTTTACTGTATACATGCTATAACTCAGTTTCAGAACCACACAAACATAGAAGTGAAGCCACTGTGGTTCTATATACTGCAGTGTAATTAAGATGAAGGGGACAGAAAACAGTGCTGACAAAAGTGAGGAGCAACTAAACTGTCTTGTGCTGAAGTTAGGAGAACACCTTAGAAGGATGGCTTCTGGAAACAAGTTGGAGATATTTACAAAGACTGCATATCCCATACCTTTCCATTCTAAACAGCAGGACCTTGTTGTATATCTGTTCTAAATGTAACAATTCAGAACCACACAAACATAGAAGTGAAGCCACTGTGGTTCTATATACTGCAGTGTAATTAAGATGAAGGGGACAGAAAACAGTGCTGACAAAAGTGAGGAGCAACTAAACTGTCTTGTGCTGAAGTTAGGAGAACACCTTAGAAGGATGGCTTCTGGAAACAAGTTGGAGATATTTACAAAGACTGCATATCCACATACCTTTCCATTCTAAACAGCAGGACCTTGTTGTATATCTGTTCTAAATGTAACAGTCTGCATCTGCTGCAGCTGCTGCTGCTGCGTCACTTCAGTTGTGGCTGACTCTGTGCGACCCCAGAGATGGCAGCCCACCAGGCTCCGCCGTCCTGGGATTCTCCAGGCAAGAACACTGGAGTGTGTTACTATTTCCTTCTCCAATACAAGAAAGTGAAAAGTGAAAGTGAAGTTGCTCAGTCGTGTCCGACTGTTAGCTACCACATGGACTGCAGCCCACCAGGCTCCTCCGTCCATGGGATTTTACAGACAGGAGTACTGGAGTGGGGTGACATTGCCCTCTACCGACCCTAAATTCCCAGTCCATTATTCTCCCTCATCTCCTCCCACTCCAGAATCAAAAGTCTGTTCTCTGTGTGTCTGTTTCTGTTTTGTAAACAATTTCATTTGTGTCATATTTTAGATTCCACATGTAAGTGATATGATATTTGTCTTTCTGGATTACTGCATTTACGATGATAATCTCTAAGTCCATTTATGTTGTTGCAAACAGCATTATTTCATTTTTTATGGCTAAATAATATTCCCTTGTGTATATGTATCAAATCTTCTTTATCCATTTCTCTGATGGACATTTAGGTTGTTTCCATGTGTTGGCTATTGTGAATAGTACTGCTATGAAAACAGGGGTACGTGTGTTTCTTAGAATTAGAGCTTTTTCTGGGTATATGGCCAAGAGTGGGATTGCTATACCAACTTGCATACCCACCATCATTGTAGGAGGTGAGCAGCACACTTTACAATGAGGAAGATCACTTAAGGACTGATGCTCAGGAGAAATGTTTACCAAATGATGTGTGCAGGAATGTTTACAGCAACACTGTCTTATTACAGTGTTAACCTAGAGAGAACCCAATTGTCCATCAACAATATGAAAATAAGTGGTGGTGTATCTATAGTATGGGCTAGTGCAGATCAGTGAATGAATGAACTCTAGTTATACATGATAATGTGAATAAATATTACAAAGAATAATGTGCCGGACACTAAAGAGTACACATATGATTATATATATAAAATATACAAGCACACAAAACTGTGGGATTGGAAGTCAGGAATAGTGGTTATCTGTCGGGGTAGGGGAGGGAGTGGCTGGACAAGGACTTTGGTGAGACCTCCGATATGGTGGTCATATTCTGATTCTTGATCTGAGTCATAGTTTCATGAATATATTCATTTTGTGAAAAATTCATCAAACAGTTAACACATGATTTTCACTTTTATCTGTATGCATATATTCTTTAAAAGTTTACTTAAAGGCAGCGTCCCCCAAATTACCATATTCTATTTAAATTCTGTTCAGATTTTAACATGATTAATGCAACAGAAGTGCCCCTGTAATTAATTAAATCATACTTGCAATCAAAGTTATTTGCTTATTGATTTATGTGATAATTTTCAAGGTGCTTTATCTTCATTTGCCACTGACCTTCAATTGACAGAGACCTCAAACACCTCAGTTTGGGTGACTGCTCCTCCCCAGTTCTGTATCATGAGGCTCCCCATGAATATTATGTACTGCATCAGCAGTAATTTATTTTTTTTAAAAGAATCTTTAAAAAATATTTTAAATAACAAAATTTATATATTGTATAAAGTTGGATTATTATATAACTAGTTTTTTCTGAGCAAGATGTATAGGATCACTGAGTGAATGATTGGTTGGAGTGGGCAACAGAAGTTATATAAGTTGCCTTTGTATTAAGAAATAAATGACCTGAGGCTCAAGAAAATAATGAAATTCATGAGACTTGTTATTCATTTGCTCATATATTCATATGTTTATTGAGCATCTATATAGGTCTCAGACACTTCCTTAGGCACTGGATATATTGATGAAGATGAATAAAATCCCTGCACTATGGAACTGGAACAGTGATTCCAGGGTTTTTGGAAGACAATGAAGAATAAATATAATGAAGTAAATTAGGTGATGATAAATGGGAATCAGTGTCATGAACAGTGGGAAAGTCCAGATTGAAGATGATGGGGTGGGGTTGGCAGAGCTCAGGGGCAGTATAGAATTGTCAGGAAAGTCTCATTGATGTGAGATTTCAGTGAAGTCTGGAAGAAATGGATGAAACTAGCTATGCAGATATCTGAGAAAAGAGCTGTAGGGAGAAAGTAGCCAGCACAAAGGCGCTGAACCAAGAGCATGAGGCTTGGGTGTTTGAGAAATAGGGGGAAGCCAGTTTGGCTGAAGTTGTATGAACCAGTATGAGAACAGAAGTTGGTCAAAGTTGCCGGGCATGGAGTATAGCCCAGACCATACAGGGCCTTGTAGTCCATTATGGGAACTTCTGCTTTTACTTGGAATGTGCAGCCATAGAAGGGTCTTGAGCAGACCCTAAGGTAGTCTGGCTTATGTCTGAAAAGAATCACTCTAGCTTACGTGATGAGAACAGAAACTAAAGAGGCAAGGGCAGAGAGAGGGCACCTCTTAGGCAGGTACTGCGGGAATCCAGGCGGGGGGTGATGGAAGCTTACTTCATGATGGTAGTTGTGAAGAGGAAGATAAAAGAGGTCGACAGAGGATGAGATGTTTGGATGGCATCACTGATTCAATGGACTTGGGCAAACTCTGGGAGATGGTGAGGGACAGGGAAACCTGATGTGCTACAGTCTATGGAGTCACGGAGTTGGACACGGTTTGGTGACTGAAAAACAAAAAATATTTTGAAACTAGAGTCACATGATTAGGAAATGGATGGAATGGATGTGGGCTATTAAAGGGAGGGTCAAGACTGATACCAAGATGGTGGTGTGTGTGTGTTTATTTTTTTTAACCAGGGCAATGGCAAGGTGGTAAAATGGAACAAATGAGACCTGACATACAGCAGGCTGTGATGGCTGCTGGGAGCAGCTTTGCAGGACAGACAAGGGATTCGGTTTTGGACATAATGACTCTGAGCTGTTTCTAAGATACTCAAATAGAGCTGTCCTGACTATTGAATATATGAATCTGGATGTCAGGAGAAAAACCTAGACCAGAGATAAAGATTTTGGAGTTACCATATCTTCTGGGCAGAATTGTGCCCTGCTCCCAATTCATATGTTGAAGCCCTAACTGCTAGTACTCAGAATTGACCGCATTCCTAAGTGATGAAGACCAACAACACCTTTTGTCCTAATGTTTGCTCTTTGGCCCTGTGCCTGACACAAAGCTCCTAAACCTCTTTGCATATCCTAGGTGACAATAGTGTCTTTTGTTTGAATGAGGTGACTCTGGGTGGGCTCCTGCATGGAGGCTGGTCCCCAGAAAGAACAAGGTACGTTAGAAGCTCTGAATTTTCAGCTCCACCCCTTCATTCCCTGGAGAGGGGGGAGGGGCTACAAATGGAGTTAATAATGGATCATGCCTACTTGAGGATGCCCCCCAAAAATCCCAGTGCTATCCGGTCCCATCACTTCATGGGAAATAGATGTGAAAACAGTGGAAACAGTGGCAGACTTTATTTTTGGGGGCTCCAGAATCACTGCAGATGGTGATTGCAGCCATGAAATTAAAAGATGCTTACTATTGTCACCCTGCTTATTTCACTTATATGAAGAATACATCATGAGAAACTCTGGGCTGAAAGAAACACAAGCTGGAGTCAAGATTACCGGGAGAAATATCAATAACCTCAGATACGCAGATGACACCACCCTTATGGCAGAAAGTGAAGAGGAACTAACGAGCCTCTTGATGAAAAGTGAAAGTGGAGAGTGAAAAAGCTGGCTTAAAGCTCAACATTCAGAAAACGAAGATCATGGCATCCGGTCCCATCACTTCATGGGAAATAGATGGGGAAAGAGTGGAAACAGTGTCAGACTTTATTTTGGGGGGCTCCAAAATCACTGCAGATGGTGACTACAGCCATGAAATTAGACGCTTACTCCTTGGAAGAAAAGTTATGACCAACCTAGATAGTATATTCAAAAGCAGAGACATTACTTTGCCGACTAAGGTCCATCTAGTCAAGGCTATGGTTTTTCCTGTGGTCATGTATGGATGTGAGAGTTGGACTGTGAAGAAAGCTGAGTGCCGAAGAATTGATGCTTTTGAACTGTGGTGTTGGAGAAGACTCTGAGAGTCCCTGGGGCTGCAAGGAGATCCAACCAGTCCATTCTGAAGGAGACCAACCCTGCGATTTCTTTGGAAGGAATGATGCTAAAGCTGAAACTCCAGTACTTTGGCCACCTCATGCGAAGAGTTGACTCATTGGAAAAGACTCTGATGCTGGGAGGGATTGGGGGCAGGAGGAGAAGAGGACGACCGAGGATGAAGTGGCTGGATGGCATCACTGACTCGATGGATGTGAGTCTGGGTGAACTCCGAGAGATGGTGATGAACAGGGAGGCCTGGCGTGCTGGGTGGGATTCATGGGGTCGCAAAGAGTCGGACACGACTGAGTGACTGAACTGAACTGAACTGAAGATAATCCAGGATAATTTCCTCATCTAAAGTTCCTTAATTTAGTCATATCTACAACAGTTGTATTGTAAAAGGTAGCATTTACAGCTTTTAGAAATTAGGAGCTGATGGCCATTCAGCCTACTACAAATAGTAAGTCTAAGGGGAAAAAAAATGATATGACAATTTCCATAGACAGTGAGAAAGCATTTGACTAAATTCAACACAATCGTGATAAAATTGCTCTAGTATTTAAGAACTGAAAGATATGTCTTTAAATAATGAATAGTTCTAAAGGCAATACCTTATTTAATGAAGAAACACTCCTGCTATCTCCACTAAGATCAGGAATACAAATGTCTATGATCTCTACTACTATTAGTACTATTGGACAATGCAATTAGACAAAAGAAATCAACTAGAGGCAAATGAACTCCAAGAGATGGTAATCAACAGGGAGGCCTGATGTGCTGTGATTCATGGGGTCGCAAAGAGTCGGACCTGACT
Organism: Madoqua kirkii; assembly: GCA_006408675.1. NCBI lineage: Eukaryota > Metazoa > Chordata > Mammalia > Artiodactyla > Bovidae > Madoqua > Madoqua kirkii. Next base: position 6,238 of record SJYC01035947.1, read on the forward strand.
GAGCGACTGAACTGAACTGCATCCTATTGTGTATACTCAATAAATTCAGTAATTCCTCATCCTTGATCCAGTCTAGAATCATTTATTGCTCTTAGTTGTTATCTTTCTTTAGTCCCTTTCGACTGAAACAGTTCCACAGATTTTTATTTTCCATGTCATTATTTTTGTAGAGAATAGGGCTAGTTTTGTAAACCTTCATTTTGGACTAGTTTGATCGTTTCTTCATGATTAAATTCAGATAATGCATATATTTATAGTACCGAAGCAGAAGTTCTATCTGTCCTTCTCAATGTGTCGTATCAGAATGTCCATGATGTCAGTTTGTCCCATTGTTGGTTAACTGGGTCATTAAGTTTGGAGGTGTCTGCAGTGTTTCTCCACTGTAGGGTTTTTTCTTTGTTATTTATATGTAACCTGTGAGGAGATACTCTTGAGAGTGAAAATACCCTGTTTCCCATCAAACTTTCATTCAATAGTTTTAAATCTGTTAATGATTGTTAGTATTTTACTATGATTCTAAAAGGGAGAAATTCTAACGCTGCCACATTTTCAACAGTTATTAGTTTGCATTCTGCTGTAAAATAGTGTCTTTTCTTCCCCTTACATATTTTTGTTTAAATCAGAATAGACTCAGGATTTTTTAACTTAATGAGTTATTGTTTGTTACTGTTTTAATGTTGATGGTCAGATTATCCCAGATTCAACAAGTGGCTCTTCTTTCAAACTGGCTTTTTGAGTCCTTTTGATACATCATCATCGTTTTGAGGACACTTTACTTTGTAATACAGTCAAGTGTTGCACATTCACCCTGTACTTTACTAGTTCTGCAGAATGAATTGGCCATATCCTCAAGGAACCATGGATTTTTTTCTTAGTAGGAAAGGGTGTTTAGACATAGTTGACATTTAAAATATTCTTCTGTATTGCTCTTTTCCCTATGCATTATTTCAGCACTTTTGACATATTTAATATATTTTTAAATTGACAAATGTCTCTTCATGGAACAAGTTTTTAAGAATTTCTTGCGAATATATCAGATTAGGTATTTTATGTGCCTTTAAGTATTCAGTTATTAAACTGAATTTTATAATTGATTCATGCCAAAATTTGAGCCTCTCATATTTTAAGCAGGTTTTATTACAGCGTAAAAATAAGAATGCTTTCTTTTGAAACTTTGTCTTTAAGGAGTGTTTTGTTTTCCTCTCTTCCTCTTACTGCTACTTGAAATCTCTTCCTAAGGTAATATCTTAGTGAGTAGGATCTAGTTTCATAAGTACTGCTTCTTTGTGGCATTTTGCATGCTCACTTTGCTTATCATTAAAAGTGATGTGCTTGTACACCCCTCTAAGGTAGACGGAAGAGAGTTACATGATCATGATAACTGTGTATTTTGGGAACCATTACGTTGATGTTAATCCTAGGATCATTGCCAGTCTTTTCTACTACACATAATTTCCAGAGTCCTGGAATGGGCACTTCTTACATTTTGTTTTGGTAACCTAGACAGAACTCTGAAAATGACACTGCTTCTTTCTAGCGTTCTTTCAGAATTCATCTTTTAAAAAAAAAAAACCTTTATCATACAATAATCTTTTTAAAGTGTACAGTTCCGTGGGTTTTAGCATACTGAAAGTTGCATAATCATCACCACAACCAATTTTGGAACCTTTTCGTCATTTCCACCAAAATTCCATTGTGACCAGTTAGCAGTGGCTCCCTCTTTCCCATACCCTCCCTAGCCCTGGATAGTAACTAATCTACTTTCTGTCTTCATAGATTTACCTATTCTGGACTTTTTTGGGAGGGCTACACCATGTTCTTGGTGGAATATTTGTTCCCAACACAGGGAATGAACCTGGGTCATGGCAGTGAAGGTACCGAGTCTTAACCACTGGACCACCAAGGAACTCGCCTGCCTACTTTAGAATTCTCTTTTTAGAAGACTTCTTTTTTTCTTTAAAGGAAATAGAAGGGCATAGACGGATAGCAGGGAGAAAGGTTGGGAAAATAGCAGCAGCTCCCCATGTGCTTTCTGAGTTCGTAAGTGGGGTGTGGTCAGGTGCTACCACTTAGCGTTTTCAGCAGCTCTGGATGTTTGTGTTGGACATGCAAGTGATAAGTTGGGAGAACTGGGCTATAAGTTGGGAGAACTATAAGTTGGGCTCTATAGCTCCATCTTAACTGCTTGCCTAACCAGGAATCAGTTTAACATTACTTGTCTCTGATATGACATGCCTAATAGTAGCAAGAGAAAAAGCAGCAACAGTAGCTGTAGTACACTTGTATAATGTACCAGTGAATGTTATGAGCAATTATATGTATTGACTTGTTTATATAACCCATATAACATCCCTAAGGTAGGTGTTATTATTCTGTTGTTACTTTATAAACTAGGTCAGACAGCTGAGGCACAGTTTCATTACAGTATGGGTTTTTTTTGTTGTTGTTTTTAGTAAGTACAGGTTAAATGTTGAAACTACCCATGAAGTTAAACCTGTTTCTGTGTACAGTTAATACTTTGTAATTACTTTGTTCATTTTTGGGTCTTAGATTACTGCTTTTTTTTTCCCCTTTCAGTGAAACTGCTTTTGGTTACAAGGGTCTGAAGATCTTGTTATATTATATTGCTGGGAGCCTGTCAACAATGTTCCGTGTTGAATATGCATCTAAAGTTGATGAGAACTTTGACTGTGTAGAGGTAAGAACAGAAATAATTTATTTTTAACTGTTTCCTAATTGAGTATAAGACATTATAAAATGTTAAAGATTTGAGGGAGGAGAGAATCTGTTATATTAAAGCTTTAACACCACATATTTAACATTTAATTATGGAGATAATTATCTGCCTGTCATTCCAGTTAAACCTGTGATCGTGATCCTTAGCCTTTTCTGTAAAAATCTTCACTTTTTTGATCAGAGTTTTATTTCATTCACCAACTTTAGGTCTGTTGTTTTAAGCATATATTCATGTGAAATGGAAAACTTGTAAGAAATGAACTTGGTTATTGAGCTGAGGAGTTTTATGAACAAAGTATGGAAGCTGTGGCCTGCTTTCTTGCCACGTAAAGTATAAGAAGAAAGAGAGAAATTGAGAGAAGAACTGTTACATAAAAGAGATCTAGGACTTGATTTGGGAAATTCTCAGCCTGTTTTGAAGACACTAAAGTTAGAAAATTCATTGTTAAGGAAATGTGCTTTGGGGAGAAAGCCAATAGTAATCTTGGCTAAATAATCTTGTTTTGCTGAATAGACAGGTGTGACTCATTGATCTCCTCAGTAATCTTAACAAAGCCAGAAATAGGGATTGAATTCTGTGATATAAATTCAGGGAGCACCCGTGGAGGGCCATCTTGTCTATTGGCGTGAACTTTCATGGCATACATACGTGACCCAGAAAGTGTTCCAGAGTGTCATATCAGCAGAAATATAGCCAGTTTGGACTGACAGAATATGGGAAGGCTAATGGACTTCTAAAATCCAATAGACAAGAGACAGGTTGATAACTATTCATCTGCAAACATGTGCTACCTTTCAAGAAAAAGGCTGAGTGGTTTTGAAGGAGGAACTTCAGGCTCAGAGGGTAGTGTCATGGACCACAGTATTCCTAAATCTGATGAAATTTGAGCCTTCTGGGGTGGCTAAGCAGTAAAGAGTCCGCCTGCCAATGCAGGAGATGTGGGTTTGATCCCTGGGTTGGGAAGATCCCTGGAGAAGGGAATGGCAACCCACTCCAGTATTCTTGCCTGGAGAATTCCATGGACAGAAGAGCCTGGCAGGCTACAGTCCATGGGGTTGCAAAGAATCAGACATGACTTAGAGACTGTACAACAACAATGGAATTTGACCTATTGGATTTTAAAATCATTTGGTGACCTATTTCTTCCTACCATTTTCTCCCTTCTGGAATGACAGAGTCTGTAACTTTTATCCTGTGCTTGTCTGGCCTTTGTTCTTTGGAAGTGATAACTTGTTTTCTAGTTTCACAGGTGGAAAGGAATTTTGCCCCATGATACGTCATATGCATAGTCTCACCTGTACCTTATTTGAATAACATAAATGATGAGATTTTAGACTTGAGTTGATCTTGGTGGATGTTGGGGAGGGGGTGTCTTTGGCATGTTTGGATGGACATGAATCTTTAAGGGACCTTCAAAAAATTGTATATTTTAGAATTTTTCTGTTCCTAGACATTCCTATTTAAACGTTTTCAAAATTTTAACTGTTTAAATTCCTGATGTAAGTCTTTTCTCAGCTTCATGCTCCATTCTTTTATTGTTAAAACCTTCTCTCATTACAGAGATTGGTTGATTTGCCCCCTTTTTATTATTTGTTTGTTTGCTTGTTTTATTTTATTGTAAGGGACTTGTCCAAAGTCACACAACTAGTAAATAATCTGTATTGCACACGGGAGAGAATCACTTATCGTAGTATGCATAATACATAGTAATATCCTCCTCAAAGATGTTAGAACTATTTATGACCTGTTCTAAATGGTCCTGGGCTTTTGTGCTTGTTAGGTTTTATTTCTGTTTTTCACAGTGTATGTTTTATTTATTTGCCTGCTCCCATACTTTTATGCTATTAGCTGTTAGTTTATTGCTAACGTAAGAGACTTCCCTCTTGCAAACAGTCCCCTTATGAGTAAAAATTCCGTATTAGTAAGCTTAAAGGAATGGAAACGTGAATGACATAAAGCATAAAAGAAATCTGAAATACTCTCTTATGTCCATTATTCAACTTCAGTGTCAGAAATATTTTGAGCACTAACTTTTTTTAGTTCTCATTTGCCACCCCTATTTGAGATGACTCAGCTTGTTAGATAAATATATATAACTTTCACTTAATATTTGTTTTCTTCAGTGGTTTGTGTCCCTTAGATATTTTTGAAAATTTGCAGCTATAAAAATGACTCATTGACTAATACTGTAGTTGTGGTGATTTGATATTTGAAAAGATTTAATCTTAGATAAACTAGCATTTAACACAGAATTTACTAAAATGGAGCTTTTTATAATCAAATATTTGTTAAATTTTCAAGCCCAGCTACTCTTAAAAATTGTATTTTTCCTTTATGTTGTACAAAATTCAGTGTTGTTTGAGGGGTTTGTTGGTTTTTTGTGTTTCTTAAAATTCTGGCTGGTAGTGCTGAATTGATTTCTTCTGAAGGAACTATTAGTTATTGATAAATCTTTCAGATATTTTGTGAGTAAAAATAGCTCTGTATTTGCATTGATTCTAATTGTTCCATTCTTGAAAATGAGGTTTCTCCATTTAGAAGTACAGTGTTAGGAGTAAGGAATCAGCCTTTTATAATGTCTTTTTGTAGGATTATTTATTTGCTTCATTGTCAGAGATCATTTATTTAAATTGCATGTTCAAGCAGAGACCTCTTTTTCCCCTTGTTAAAAAAAGAATGGATAGCAGATGTGGGGGAACAGGCTTGGCTCTTTCCCATTCGCAGTGAGAATGTTCATTTCAAGGGGTATCATGGCAAACAAAGCAAAGTCACTGTTCTTATGACACGTTCTTGCCAAGAGGAGCAGTCAACAAATAGATATTAAATAAATTAATATGTATGAAGAAATGTTTTGCTGGTTTCTGAATGAAGAGTAGCTAGCCATCATGTGGTTATCTGAAGGGATCAGCCTATGCAGAGGCCCTGAAACCAGAACATTCTTGGCATTTTTGTTGTCCAGAAAGATCACTGTTGTTAAATTGTGGTGATGAGAGAAGAAGGGTAGGAGATAGTTGAAAAGGGTTGGCAAAACTCGGTTGATGGAATAATAGTAGTTGAAGCCCTTGGAAGTTTTAAGTAGGTGGGGGTTATGTGATAGAGTTAATATTGTTGAAAGATGATTCTGCCTGCTATGCAGAGAACCCACTGTAGAGGGCAAGAGTGAAAGAAGAGAGACCAGAACATTGCAGGGTTATGGGCAACACTGCATTTATCTGCTTGAGGGTATTTCTTTGGTTGTTGATCAGTCGCTGTGTCTGACTCTTTGTGGCCCCCATGGAATGCAGCACACCAGGCTCCTCTGTCCTTCACTGTCTCCAGAAGTTTGCTCAGACTCATGTCCATTGAGTCGGTGATGCTATCTAATCATCTCATCCTCTGCTGCCCCCTTCCTCTTTTGCCTTCAGTCTTTCCCAGCATCAGCGTTCTTTGCAGTGAGTCACCTCCTCAGAGATAGAGTCAGCAGCATCTGTTACTGAGTTAAATGTGATTGTGAGGGAAAGAGGAATGAGGAAGATGCCATTGCTTTAGTGGTGGTGGTACTATTCCCTGAGATAGGGACGATTGGAGAAGTAGATTTAAGTGGAAAAAAACCAAGATTTTTGGTTTAGATGTATAAGGTTTGAGACTATAATATGCCTTAATTGAGTTTATGCAGATGGTGCTTTGTAGTATTATTTTTGCATGTGAAAAATATACCCTTTTAGATGGTCAGAAACCAGAGCACATCTGCTTAGAAGTTATTTGCATATTAAAATTTTGCCATTATATTAATCTTTCATCATCCATTCTTTTTCTTTTGCAAACTCTCTAGTGGCACCTAAATTTTTTTAGTCACAAGATGTGTGTAGAACATCTCCATAGCTATCATCTTTAAAGATAATGTAATTATTTTGAATTTTGCAATATAATAAACTTGATCATTCAGACACTGATGGTTTGTTCATCTTATGGTTTTGCTTTTATCAGTACCTCCAGCCCTCTCTTAAGGTAATTTCATTGCTTTTTAGTAGAAGAATGTGTAACAAAGATTGTTCAGTCTTGCTGATTGCTGAAATTTTAGGGAAGGGTTTGTTGAAGAAAGTTGAAATACATGGATAAAGTTTGTATTATCTGTGAGTTTCAGTCATCTATTTTATCCTTGTCTCTCTTTAATTTGGATTCAGTTTGAGAGTAGATGAGAGCAAATTTCTTTAATCTTCTGGCTTCCTCAGGGTTTTTTAAATAGAAAAATCCTGTGTACGTATGAAAATTTAATCTTGAGAAACTGAAAAAAATACTTTGGTAGACTAATAATATCCTAGTGAATTCCACTGCATTCCTTTTTTGATAATGGTGACAATATTCTTAATGAGAAGTTCTTTTTGTGAAATACCATAAAAAGCTTTAAAATTATGTGTTTAGATCTATATCTTGGAAAATTGTTGTGAGTTTGGTGGTGGTGGTTTAGTTGCTAAGTCATGTCTGACTCTTGCAACTCCATGGACTGTAGCCTGCCAGGCTCCTCTGTCCATGGTATTCTCCAGGCAAGAATGCTGGAGTGGGTTGCCATTTCCTTATCCAGAGGATCTTCCCTACCCAGGAATCGAACCCAGGTCTCCTGCATTGCAGGCAGGTTGTTTACCAAACTGCGCTATTGTAAGTTTAGTTAGTTTGCAAAGCACTAATGCAGTAAAATTAACATAATGTGACCTTTGTTTTTCAAAAAGTGGAAATGCTCACAGTTTTTCTCTACTTAATTTCTCCAACAATACTGAAATTTATGCAGCTTGCATGTTGTCAGCAAATGTAGGATTGAGCAAGTTTATGTAGATGTGGAGTTTTTTGGCTTGTTTTTGCAGCATATCTTGGGTATTCTTAGAATTACAGTTAATGTTAACTTTCTGCGACTTTAGCCAAGCCTTAACATGCCTTCAAAATTGGTATTTTAAAAATTACGCACCTCAGACAAATTTAGACAAATGCTGCTATTTAGGTTAAGAGGCTAAAGAGGTAATTTGTTTTTAAAATCTGTTTTAAGTACATGTGTACAAATTCTATCTGACTACCAGTTAATCTCAGGCACATTGCCTTATGCAGTGATGAGGAAATGTAAAAACTGCTTCATGGAAACATCAGATATGTAACAGTGTATAGAACACTGGAAGTTGAAATGACCATAGTCAGAGAGTATACAATCCAAAACATTTCGTCTTAAGTCACCTAAGAGAAGATTTAAACAGAAGCGTTACCTTTATGCTTTCCTTATTAAAAAGACATTGCCAGTTGTTAGGAAAACATTTGTAAGGCATGTCCTTATTAATTAAACATATCATGCTGTACTCTAGATTCTTGATCAGCTTAATTTCTTATCCTTTCTATAACTGTGGGCTTCCCAATCCTGTGTACGTATGAAAATTTAATCTTGAGAAACTGAAAAAAATACTTTGGTAGACTAATAATATCCTAGTGAATTCCACTGCATTCCTTTTTTGATAATGGTGACAATATTCTTAATGAGAAGTTCTTTTTGTGAAATACCATAAAAAGCTTTAAAATTATGTGTTTAGATCTATATCTTGGAAAATTGTTGTGAGTTTGGTGGTGGTGGTTTAGTTGCTAAGTCATGTCTGACTCTTGCAACTCCATGGACTGTAGCCTGCCAGGCTCCTCTGTCCATGGTATTCTCCAGGCAAGAATGCTGGAGTGGGTTGCCATTTCCTTATCCAGAGGATCTTCCCTACCCAGGAATCGAACCCAGGTCTCCTGCATTGCAGGCAGGTTGTTTACCAAACTGCGCTATTGTAAGTTTAGTTAGTTTGCAAAGCACTAATGCAGTAAAATTAACATAATGTGACCTTTGTTTTTAAAAAGTGGAAATGCTCACAGTTTTTCTCTACTTAATTTCTCCAACAATACTGAAATTTATGCAGCTTGCATGTTGTCAGCAAATGTAGGATTGAGCAAGTTTATGTAGATGTGGAGTTTTTTGGCTTGTTTTTGCAGCATATCTTGGGTATTCTTAGAATTACAGTTAATGTTAACTTTCTGCGACTTTAGCCAAGCCTTAACATGCCTTCAAAATTGGTATTTTAAAAATTACGCACCTCAGACAAATTTAGACAAATGCTGCTATTTAGGTTAAGAGGCTAAAGAGGTAATTTGTTTTTAAAATCTGTTTTAAGTACATGTGTACAAATTCTATCTGACTACCAGTTAATCTCAGGCACATTGCCTTATGCAGTGATGAGGAAATGTAAAAACTGCTTCATGGAAACATCAGATATGTAACAGTGTATAGAACACTGGAAGTTGAAATGACCATAGTCAGAGAGTATACAATCCAAAACATTTCGTCTTAAGTCACCTAAGAGAAGATTTAAACAGAAGCGTTACCTTTATGCTTTCCTTATTAAAAAGACATTGCCAGTTGTTAGGAAAACATTTGTAAGGCATGTCCTTATTAATTAAACATATCATGCTGTACTCTAGATTCTTGATCAGCTTAATTTCTTATCCTTTCTATAACTGTGGGCTTCCCAGGTGGCTCTAGTGATGGAAAACCTGCAGGCCAGTGCAAGAGATATGAGAGATGTGGGTTCAATCCCTTGGTCAGGAAGACCCCCTGGAGGAGGGCATGGCAACTCATTCCAGTGCTCTTGCCTGGAGAGACCCGTTGCAGAGAAGCCTGGTGGGCTATAGTCCATGAGGTCGCACAGAGTCGTACGTGATTGAGTGACTTAGCACACATAACTGTATTTCTGTATAGTTTTGATTAAAGTTTAGATTACTCTTGCTACTGCTGCTGCTGCTAAATCACTTCAGTTGTGTCGACTCTGTGCGACCCCATAGACGGCAGCCCGCTAGGCTCCCCCGTCCCTGGGATTCTCCAGGCAAGAACACTGGAGTGGGTTGCCATTTCCTTCTCCAAAGCGTGAAAGTGAAGTTGTTCAGTCATGTCCAACTCTTAGTGACCCCATGGACTCCAGCCTACCAGGCTCCTCCAACAATAGGATTTTCCAGGCAAGAGTACTGGAGTGGGTTGCCATTGCCTTCTCCAGAATACTCTTGAAGATAGGGAATTTTTCAGTGATCTTCAGAAATAGAATCTAAACCTTTAACCACAAGCGTTGGAACTTGTGTAAGTTTCAATTAATGTTTAATTCTACATTCAATTTAAAAAGATTATATGGGGATTTTCTCCAGTGATAATTATTACCTGGCCAGTAATCCAGTATGATAGATGAATATTTAACTGAACTAAAATACATTTATTCTTTTAGAAAAGAGTGTAGATCTGTAAAATATGATAGTTACAGGATTTGTTTTTTTTTTCCCCTTAAAGCAGAATCCATTTAATAGAGAAATGCAGACATTTCTCCTTTACTGATACAAAGTTCTGAATTCCAAGTTTGAAGAGCTGCTGGTTTTATGTTTCGTATTTTATATAATAGATATACATTTTCTCTAGTGTATTACATGTTAACAGATTACTTATTTTTAAACATGGCCCTTTTTTCCTCTGTAACAGTTCTTAAAATAGTGTGTAAACTTGCCCAGAGCAAAATATTTGTTTGAAGATATTACAATAAATAGGTATTCTTCGAAGGCTGAAAGTTAAACATTAACTATCTTTTAGCTTTGTTGAGCTCAAATCTTTGCGCTGCTCTGTAGTCCACCAGAACTGCTACTTGAAACTTAGAGTTTCAAAGAAATCTTTGAAGTACACTTGGTGCCGGATATGTGAAGTTATTTGATCATGCTATGCAGTGCCTTGTTGAGAAGACATGACACTGGGGGAAATTTTTTAAAGTTATAATTACATATACTATATGTGTCTTGAAGTGTTTTCTTTTAAACTGATAGATTATAAACCTCTTTATTTAAAACTAGTGTTTCTTGACTTTTTAAAATTTGAATTAATACTACCTTTACCCATTGCTGCTTTGGATTTTAATTGCCACCCAACAGACATATTAGACCTATCCCTTATTATTATACTTTCTTCTTACGAGTATTGAAATGGTACAAATTCCATAAAATATGCTTAAGATCATCTCTTCATATTAGTTAGCAGTTTCAAGAGAAAATATTTATCAAATAGTACTTTAGAAATAAGCAAAAGTAGTTTTGTCAAATGTAGTGCATTTAACCTTGAGCATGAATGGATTGTACATACACACTGGTGTACATGTTAGAAATAAGCTGTTGGGTAAAATGTTGAAGAGCTATATTTTAAATAATAGCTCTTTTTTATAGCTATAAACAAGTTATATATAAATGTTGCTGTACCAGAGCATTGAAAATAAAACTTGTTTGTAATAAACTCCATCCCTGGTTCTCTATCCTGAAATGTAACTGAATGATAATAAAGTGCTATTCATCTGCAGGTGCATTGCTTCTACTTAGTTAAAAGATGGTTGAAAGGATAGGAATTAGTAGCATGTTGTATTAGCCTTTTGTAGTGTATTTTGTCCTAAGCATCTTAATTTCCCTGTTTTGAATGCTAAGTAGCAAGGGTCTTGGTTTAGAACTAATACCCATCATGCATGTAAACGGTATGAAAGAGCTGCTTAGTAAGTTAACACAAAGTGTTCTTGTGTCAGTCCTTGTGGAAATAGATACAATACAAACATTACAGCTGAACTCACGGCAAACTCCATTAAGTAAAAACCTGGCCTCATTGTTCAGTAAAAAGTTTGAATAGAATGTAAGCTCATTTTGTTGAATGTAATGTCAGGCTTTTAGGGACTGTATTGAGGGATAAGGTTTTGTTAAGTTGAGACCAATTCATTAAGTTTTATTGCCTGGTGAGAAGCAGTAATACTTTATTGTAAGACTTCATCAAATATTCATGGTTAAAGAGAAGTAGTAAATGTATTCAATCAAGTGGTCTTTTGGGGTTCTGAAAAGGATTATGAAGTCTGCTCAGCTGATAGTCTAACATTCATCGAGGTTGTTTAACAAGGGTAATTTTAATCTCTGAGTTTAATTTTGTTGTCCAGGCTTGTCTCTTTTTACTGTCACAAATCCAACTCTGTAAAAATTGTGTCACCTTATAGGATGAGTGGATAATATATCCCGTCATATAATTTATGTATTTCCTAAGTGGGCATATTTTAAATATTATCTTAATTTTGAGTTTTGGTGTGAGGGAGTTAATGACCTGCTTGCTCATGGTGAGGTTGCTGTTTGTTTGGTCTGACTCTAGCCTCACCTCACTACTGCTGGTGATCCTTTCATGTCTTGAATAATTACTCTTCTTGACACATGTAACTTAATAAGCAGCCATGTAAAATAATAAGCAGTCTTTTGTTTTGGCCAGTTCAGATTGTCTTGAAGGGGTGTAGTCAGCCTTCTCTACATGTTAGAGATTTCTATAGGGTTGCATTCGTTCTTGCAGTTGATTTCAGACTCCTCACCTCCTCTTTTTTATTTCTTTGTTATACTTGTGTTCATCTCACATTTTTGTGGCAGTATCTTCCACACATGAAACTCATCCTTTCTCAATTTGCTGTGTGTTCACTTCTTTAGTTTAACAGTGAATTAAAGTTTTGTGAATTTTGTCCCTTTCAAAAAAACTAAGCATATTCAACTAGGTCAGAGTTATTAATTTCTGTGTGTGTCCTTTAATCTCCATTCCTTAGGCAGATGATGTTGAGGGCAAAATTAGACAAATCATTCCACCTGGATTTTGCACAAACACGAATGATTTTCTTTCGTTGCTGGAAAAAGAAGCTGATTTCAAGCCATTTGGAACCTTACTTCACACATACTCTGTTCTCAGTCCAACAGGAGGAGAAAACTTTACCTTTCAGATTTATAAGGTAAAGATAGATCTAAATGTTCCCTTACTTAATTTGCCTGAAACCCATGTTCTGTTTTGATATGTTATTTTCAGTGTTTTATTCTAACTTCAGGAAACAAGTCTTTGTCAGCAATAAAAACAAAGATCTGTTTTGTATGTGTGTCTGTATACACATCTTAATCTGAGACTTCTAAACATTTTCCCACAGAATAGTTTTGTGTTCTGCAGACTTTCACTTACCTCTGTGATGAGTTTCACCTGACTTTTCCTGGCTTTTTCCCTAGGCTGACATGACATGTAGAGGCTTTCGAGAATATCATGAAAGGCTTCAGACCTTTTTGATGTGGTTTATTGAAACTGCTAGCTTTATTGACGTGGATGATGAAAGATGGCACTACTTTCTAGTGTAAGTACAGTTCTAAAGCAACAGTAGACCTTATTACCTCCACAAAGCCAGCATTTTAATTGTGGCAGCCCAATTATTGGGACAGTATAATGATATTTTTCCCAGGAAAGAAAAACTATTGTTTATGAGGCTTGAGTTTTCCTTCATTATGCTTTGGGAGACCTTGAGAATAGAGCCGAATTAAATGCTGTTGTCCGTTAGGGCTCTGAATGTAGGCTTAAACAGTAAAATGAGCTTTGCCTGTGTTTTCTTTTACTTGCCACCTATTCATCTTTATAATAGGCAAGTGCACTGAAGTGATGTAAAGAGGTCTGATTTATCCAAGTTGCTGCACACCAATTAAGTGAATTGTATATTCAGAACATAGCAGGTGTACCCATTGGGCCCTCACAGAGTAGCTTGTGACACTGAAAATTCAGTCAGAGAATGGAAAAGAAAATGGACACTGCATGGGAGCGCGACTGTAATTGACCTGCTTGGCTTTCTGTTTTATCTGCAGATTTGAGAAGTATAATAAGGATGGAGCTACACTCTTTGCGACCGTAGGCTACATGACAGTCTATAATTACTATGTGTACCCAGACAAAACCCGGCCACGTGTAAGGTAATTGGCAGTATAACACGTGCCTTGTCTTTTATTTCAGAAGAAGGAACTGCTGAAGTTTCTAATACTTATTATAATAGTGTTGATTTGTTTTAAAAAATCACCATTATTCATTGGCTGTGTACTGATTTATTTCATTGTTCCTTTTGAAACAGTTTGGAAGATTAAATGTTTACAATTTTGAGTGTCTCAGTGATTTTTGGAATTCTTAAAGATGGATTGAAAAACTACACAAAGTTGAAAATGTTTGTATTACTGTAGTGATTTGCAGTCTGTAAACTGGTCAGGTTGTAATATTTTAATATAATTTCTTTACTATAGTCAAATGCTGATATTGACTCCATTTCAAGGTCAAGGCCATGGTGCTCAACTTCTTGAAACAGTTCATAGATACTACATTGCATCTCCTTCTGTTCTTGATATTACAGGTATGTAAATTTTGTTACTGAAAAAGCTTTTCTAAATCTCTTCTTTGCTAATTTTGGTTTTGTCAGAAATAACTTTTGTTTTAAATAGTAGCAGTCTCCTGAGGTCCTTTTGGAACTGTTTAAAGATGACTTAAGTTTCATTTTAAATCATAAGCCCTTTGTGAAATTGGATTGCATCTCTGAGTATGAAGTGCTTAATTAGTTGAACAAATTGAGGATAATGAACTGAACATAAAATGGGAAATCTTGGTCAGGAATATATATATATTGCAAGTATGGTATGACTGTTCAGTCTGTTTTTCAAGCATTTTATAAAGTTGATTTATCTTTTCTTCTAACTTTATTGCTACTGTTAAATGATTTGGGAACTTGGGAGATGAAGTAATTACTAAAGTTAATTTATATCAAAAGTTATAAATTGACACTTTTTACTAGCTTGGTGACTTATAAAATTATAGAAACTTTACACAATCAATAACACTTCTTTTTAGCTAAGCTGAAAGTTGTTTAGCTTCTGTTTACTTATAGAGCTTGGACTTGGTACTACATGAAGAGACTTTTTGGTGATTTTCGTCTGGAGATTAGGGTTTCCATAAGCAGTCTTTGTCTTCTCTAGTGGGTAATGTGCCAGCAGGGGTTGTTTCTCTGAAGCCTCTTAACCACTTTCTTCTGTCTATCCAGCCTGTAAAGTCCTTGATACTTAGTGCCAATTAGCAGATAAAGAATTTTATTTCTTAAATCTCAGTGAAGAGTCATCAATAGTGGTAGCCTTTATTCATTGCAAACTGAAGTCTCTAAAGAGAAAATGCTGAACATGTTAAAGGACTTCTGAATTTGAAAACTGGGTATTGGCCTGTATTTTCAGCGTTAACATTTCTTAGCAAATTACTAAAAATCACTGATACATTTGTTCTCATTAAGATATTTCTCCTAGATTTCCATTCTTGGTCTTTTTAAAAAAAGGATAGAGTTCTCTCTTTGGTTGTTTTAGTTGTGTATAGATCCATTATTTTGCATATTTTTAAAACTTGTTGGATCTTTTGGAGGCTCTGGATTTCCCTTTGCAACCCAGAATATTCCTTATACTGAGATGGCCTTTTGCTTAATTGACATATAGCCAGATACAGTAAAAATTCAAACCTAACCATTGATGGCCTATGTTACAGGATAAGATTTTGTGGTATAGTTGCCACCCATTTTCTTTTCTTAGCACTTTCCTTTAGCACATTATGCCTCATGACTTGCAGGATCTCGTTTCCCAGACCAGGCATCGAACTTTGGCCCTGGCAGTGAGAGTGTCGAGTCCTAACAGCTGAACCACCAGAGAATTCCCTTTTTCTAGCACTTAAAGTAAAATACTGGAAAACGGTTCTTTATGTCATGTACCATTTTTCCTTTTGAAGATGTCAGTATCGTAAGATATACAGCGTTTTAACACATCTTGGTTATATGACCTTACATATAGAATCAATGCTTTATTTCTTCCAGAATTGCAAAGAGAGTTGCGTTTGACAGTCGAAATTGATCCTGGGCTATATATCAGTGTTATTAACCTATCAGTGTATATTAAGAGTTAATTAAGTCTGTTCTTTAAATATTCCATGTAGTACTGGAATATGTTACATGGCTTTTTAGAATTTTATCTGTAAATGTTTTGTAACATGAGGAGTTAAAAGAGTGTTTTTTTAAATGATAGAAGAGTATTAATGTTGGTAGATGATATATTTAACTTGGGGAAAAAAACTCAAGCTTTGAGCCCATGTATAACTATCAATTTATATCCAAGCAAATTTCATCTTTTAAATGCATCACTTATGTAGCATAGAAACAAAGCAATTGAAGGATGTCGCAGATTAATGGGTGTTGTCATTTCAGGTTCATTTTCAGGCTGACACCTTTAGTTAAAGTGCTTAAAGTTAGAGTGGTGACTTGGCCCCTTATACTAATATGAAACCACAAACAAAATATTGTTAGTCTATAATGGCTTATTTAAACCTGAGTGGAAATTTTTTTTACACAAGTTTTTAATTAATGTGAAAATTACAGATAAGAATGTGGTGTGAATTTTTTTAGATTTTTCTCAACTATAATTCTCTTACCTTTGATGTGTTTTCCTCTAAAATTCTGGGGGGATATTAGTTACTTAAGATACTTAAGCTATTACCCATACTAAATTTTATTTTATACTGGTATTAGCAACATGGTTCTTTTTTTCCAAACCAGTTCAGAAACAGGTAGACTTGGATAAGCATGTGTGTTGTTATTAGCACTTCAAAAACTTTTTTTGCAAGAGACGCTTGCTTAAGAGTTTGTCACTTAGTAGAGATTTCATTAAAGCAGCTTTATTGAGGTCTGATTTCCATACCATTACATTCATCCATTTTAAGTATATATATATAGTTCAGTATTTTTAATATACTTGCCTAGTTTTGTGGCCTGTTTTAGAATATTTCTGTCACTATAAAAAAATTCCCTCGTGTCTATCCTCAGTCAGTCCCCATCCCCAGTCTCTTGTATTGAGATCTGTGATCCGTTTTGAGGTAAAGTTTGTGCATTATGTGCGGAAAGTTTCTAAATTAATCTTTATATTTGATCATACAGTTTTTCCAGCAGTTTGCTAAAAAGACTATCCTTCCTCTATTGAATTGCCTTGGTACCTTTGTTCAAAATACGTTGACCGTAAACGTAAAGATTTGTTTCTGAACTCTCGAATCATCTGTGTCTGTAGTGCTGCTGGAACCATACTGTCTTAATATTTTTATTGTGGTTTTCTTACTGAGGTTTTTTTTGTGTGGCATGTTTTGCCTTAACGGTAATGTCAAGTTTAGCCTGTTAAATGCATACGTTGAATTTGTGGAGCCTGTTTTGCCGGGGGGCTGTAAACTGAACAGACAGTTCTTCAAATGGTTGATGAGTAGAGTTAGAAATGGGTACTGGCCTTGGCCAGGTGGGTGGGAATGAAGCAGAGAAGTGGGACTTCAGGGACCCAGAGGCACACGCTCCCATAAGACAGTCCTGCTCTCCGTGAGCATCTAGACAACACAGACTAGGGCCAGTTGCTGCAGACTCATCATCAGTGGAGCGTGGGTTTGTTGATCTCCTTGGGACTCAAATGCTGCCTCATCCAGCCTTTGTGGCCTTGCTTTTGCTCTCTGTGGGCCTCATGGCTCCAGTGGTAGCAGAGCCTCGACCTCTTATGTTGAGTTTTGAAATTGGGAAATGAAAGTCCATTGTGTTCTTTTTCAGAATTGTTTTGGTGTGTTTTCATTAAAATTTTTGTTTTGTTTTCTACTTCATTGATTTCCACTTTAACTTTTACTATTTTCTTCTTATTGCTTTGAGATTAACTTACTGTTTCTAGTTAAGATCGAAACTTAGGTTATTGATTTGATGTCCTTTTTTTCTAATAATATAGCTACCTAAATAATACTTAAATATTATATAAATACAAGTACTGGTTTTACTGATCACATAAGTTTTCATAAATTGTGCTTTCATTTCATTCAGTTCATGTTGAAGTTTGATTATGATGTGTTTAGATATGCAACATTATGTTTTTCCTAGTTGAAGCGTGTTGAGCTTCCTGGATGTATAGATAAAAATTTTTTCATCAAATTTGGAAAGTTTTTGGCCAGTATTTCCTCAGCTGTTCTCTTCTTCCTTTCCTTTGAGACACACACTACAGTTACATTGGCATACTTGAATGGTTTTAATTTAGGTTTGTGTCTATCCATTTTACACTTTATAAAGCTGCAGAGTACAAGTTAGGGAAATAAGGTTATTGTAGTAGTTAAAAAAAAAAAACACTGGTGGCAGCATGTAGGAGAGGAATCAGAATGTCCTTCATGTTTCTGAGTGACTTGTATAACTGCATGATGTGACCAGATTAATAAGGAAAAGACTGAAGAATTAGACAAAGTAACTAATTACAGTGTTATGTTTACTTGGTGATTTTCTGTAGGTCTGCATTTGTTATTTGGTTTACTGTTGGTTTCATTTTCTGTGTATTCCTAATCTCAATTTCATACCAAACCGATGCCATGACAGAATTTCACTTTACCACCTTAAAGCCATAGTCATATAATGTTACTTAATAATTACATGTATGTGAAGTGCTGCATAGAAGTATAGACAGTGTTTAGTACATATAGATTGAATGAATGGATGACTCAATCATGAAACATTACCATTAGCTCAGACTTTTTTTCTATAAAAATTTTATTGCAATATCGTTAACATGTCATACAGTTCTCTTATTTAAAGTGTTCAGTTTTTCAAAAACATGTTTACAGTGCAGCCATCACCTTAACCTAATTTTGGAGTATTTCATTCTCCCAAAAAGAAACCCAGTACTCATTAGCAGTCACTTTCCTCTTATTTCCCTACCCTTTCAGCCCCCCACCGGTGCTACACAGCCATTAATCTACTTTTTGTCTCTGTAGCTTTGCCTGTTTTGGACATTGGAATCATACAGTAAAATGACTGACTTCTTTCACTTGGCATAATGTTTTCAAGGTTCATCCTTGTTGTAGCATCCATTAGTACTTTATTTTTATTACCAAATACTATTCCATTGTATGGATATACTATATTTTATTTATCCATCAGTTGATGGACATTTGGGTTGTTTCTACTTTTTGGCTCTTCTAAATAATGGTATTATAAATATTCGTGTACGTTTTTTGTGTGGACTTGTGTTTCCATATCTCTTCAGTACATACCTAAGAGTGGAAATGGTGGAAAATCTGGTAACTGTGTTTTCCCTTTTAAAGAAACAACAGACTGTTTTCCAAAGTGGCTGTGCCATTTTATATTTGCACCAGCAAGTAGATGAGGATTTCAGTTTATCCACATCCTTGCTGATTCTTGTTATTGTTTTTTTAATTCTAGTCATCCTAGTGGACAAGAAATGGTATTTCATTTTGGTTTTGATTTGCATTTCCCTTTGGCTAATAATGTTAAACATCCTTTCATGTGCTTACTGTATGTATTTATATCTTCTTGAGAAATTCCTATTTAGATTCTTTGCCCATTTTCTAATTGAGTGGTGGGTATTTGACCTTTTCTTATTGAATTACAAAGTTTTTTATATAGAAAGTCTGGTTACAGTTATATATCATATATATGACTTGGGAATATTTTACCCCATCTACAAGTTATCTTACAATTTTCTTAAAGATTATCACTTGAAGCACAAAAGTTATAAATTTTTATATAGCCCTGTTTATCTACTTTTTTCTTAGTTGCTTGTGCTTCTGGTTCTGTTATCTAAGAAACCATTGCTTAACCAAAGGTCTTGAAGGTTTACTCCTCTATTTTCATTTTGGTCTATGATCTGTTTTGATCATACTGTTTTGTGTACTATGTGAGGAAAGGGGGGCCAACCAACTTCATTCTTTTTGCTTATGGAGATCCAGTTGTGCAAGTACCATTTGTTAAAAGACTATTCTTTCCCTCATTAAATTGTTAAGGCACCCTTCTCAGAAATGAATGGACCAAAAATGTATGGGTTTATTTTAAACTCTCGTCTCAGTCCCATTGACCTACATGTCCGTCTTTATACTGGTATCACAGTCTTGATTACTGTTGCTTTGGAGTACATTTTGAAATCAGGAAATGTGAGTCCTCTAACTTTTGGTTTTTTTTCGAGGTTGTTTTGGCTATTCTGATTTCCTTGCATATCAGTTTTAGGATGAGTTGTTAATTTCTGCAATAAAAAAAGCCAGCTGGGATTTTGATAGAGATTGCATTGAACAGTTGGTAGAGAATTGATACTGTAACAAAACTGTTTTATGACCCATGAGCTAGCTCAGACTTCAACATTCTTTGTTTACACCATCTACTAATTAGAAAATGAGGGCTCAGAGAAATGAGATTATTTGCCTAAAGTCCTTCATCTATGAATGACAGAACTGGGACTCAAACTCATTCTCTGACTATGCAGTGTTTTTTCTGCCTGTATGTTTTGGTATCTTCCTTGTCCACTACTCAGTCTAATGTAGATAACATAGACAAACATAGAGGAAGATCTGTGCTACTCAGATGCAATGAAGAAAGAATCAAAATCGGCAAAACCAATATAGTATTGTAAAATAAAGTAAAAATACAAATTAAAAAAAAAAAGAATCAAAATCATATTCTCTAAGTGGAAAAAGAGTGTTTTGTAAAAGGAAGAACTTTTTTTAAAAATTAGGTTAAAGAAGCATAGAAGACTTTGAAGTTTCTTAGATTAAAATAAGAGAGTGATAAACTTAAGCTTTGGAACCCTTAGCTATCAGGAAATGGCTTTTGGAATTGATTATCCAAACTTGAATCTCTTGTGTATATAGCTGCTTTAACTGAAAATAAAACTAAGGTACATATGACAAGTTAGTCAAAAATTTATATTTAATGGGAGAATGGTCATTGAAACATATAAAATATATGTGAAACATATTGCCAGTCCAGGTTTGATGCATGATACAGGGTGCTTGGGGCTGGTACACTGGGATGACCCAGAGGGATGGGATGGGGATGGAGGTGGGAGAGGGGTTCAGGATGGGGAACACATGAACACCTGTGGCAGATTCATGTTAATATATGGCAACACCAATACAATATTGTAAAATAAAATTAATTTAAAAATTATATTTGAAAAGGAGTAGTTTCTAATTTCACAAATAATATATATGTATTATTTGCAAACGGATTGTACCTGTAACTTTATTTGACAAAGATGGTAGTGCTATTATTTGATTTATAATCTTCCATATTGTAACTTTTGTATTATATAATTCATTGAAGAATATTTGCCTTTCTAAGGTTAGTGTGTATACTGAGGTTGCAGATGATGAACAAGTTATGCTGGGTAAGGGAAATGTTATTCTGCTTGCTTTCTTTAGCGGAAGATCCATCCAAAAGCTATGTGAAATTGAGAGACTTTGTGCTTGTGAAGTTTTGTCAAGATTTGCCCTGTTTTTCCCGGGAAAAGTTAATGCAAGGATTCAGTGAAGATATGGCAATAGAGGCTCAACAGAAGTTCAAAATAAATAAGGTATTTTTATTCTGTAGAAGGAAAACATTTAAAATTTGAAAAAAATCACTTAAGTACATAATTTAAATGTTGCAAATACATTAAGAATACATGTGTAGGAAGTAGCAGTGGTTAAGAATACAGGCCCTGGGACTTGCCTGGTGGTTCAGTGGTTAAGACCACATTTCCACTGCAGCAGGCATGGGTTTGATCTCTGGTCAGGGAACTAAGACTAAGATCCCAAATGCCAAAAAAGAAAAAAAAATTACGGGCCCTGAAGCCAGATTGCCCAGGATCAAATCTGGCTTTACCACTTGCTCTTAGGGCAATTTAGTTTACTTCCTTGTGCCTCAATTTTCTCATTAATAGAATGGAAAGATAATTGATTTTATTTCTGCATTAAGTATAACAAGAAAATGTTTATTTAAACTGGTAAAGTAGTTAGTGCCCCTGGAGACTATATTGATGGGAGGAGGATTGGACTAAAACATACAGTTTTCACTTTTTATACTTCTAGATGTATTTGTTTGGATTTTAAAGTAATATCTCAAGTACAGACAAATAATATAGGAATTCAGAGGAAATTATTATATTTATGTTAGCAAGAAATCAAAATATTTCATAGTGGGGATACATTTGCTCTAAGCCTTGAACAATGGGTAGGTTTTGGAATATAAAAGTATGAGGGATGAAGAGTATTCCAGTAATGAGGACTAGTACTTGGTGCCGTTGACCTCCCCTCCCCTTGCTTCTAAGGCACTGCAGTGCCTAGCTTTTCAGTTAACCACCGTGCTTATCTTTTTTGAGATACTGTCACTGGCTTCTACATTTTTGTATGCTCCCTAAATATAATTCTTCCCCAGAGTTTTTTTAATCCAATCCTCGTTTTTTCTCATTCTACTTAATTCTGCCTGAGAGTGCTCATCTGTTACATCTGCAATCCAGATTTTCCTCCTGAGGTCCAAAACTATGCCAAACGTTCACTGGTCACTGACCTTCAACAAACAATTTGAATTGAAACTTTCTATCTTCTCCTGCATAAAAACACTTTAATGGGTTCATGGTTTTAAGAGTTAGAAAAAATGTATATCTCAGACTGTATTGAACCTTTAATTAACTAGAATTTATTTAATAGCTCAGCTTTCAAGAGAAAGAGAATATGAACACATTATTACTGAGATTAAAACTCCTCAGTATGGCACACAGACACCGTCATCATCTGGCCCGTGCTTGCCTTGCTCGCCTCAGCTTCCTCCCACTTTCCCGTATGCTTTGGCTCTACTGAACCTCCTGCCGTTTCCCAACTGTGCTACAACTTTACTCCTTTTGCTGCTGCTGCTGCTGAGTCGCTTCAGTTTTAATTGTACCTGTAACTTTATTTGACAAAGATGGTAGTGCTATTATTTGATTTATAATCTTCCATATTGTAACTTTTGTATTATATAATTCATTGAAGAATATTTGCCTTTCTAAGGTTAGTGTGTATACTGAGGTTGCAGATGATGAACAAGTTATGCTGGGTAAGGGAAATGTTATTCTGCTTGCTTTCTTTAGCGGAAGATCCATCCAAAAGCTATGTGAAATTGAGAGACTTTGTGCTTGTGAAGTTTTGTCAAGATTTGCCCTGTTTTTCCCGGGAAAAGTTAATGCAAGGATTCAGTGAAGATATGGCAATAGAGGCTCAACAGAAGTTCAAAATAAATAAGGTATTTTTATTCTGTAGAAGGAAAACATTTAAAATTTGAAAAAAATCACTTAAGTACATAATTTAAATGTTGCAAATACATTAAGAATACATGTGTAGGAAGTAGCAGTGGTTAAGAATACAGGCCCTGGGACTTGCCTGGTGGTTCAGTGGTTAAGACCACATTTCCACTGCAGCAGGCATGGGTTTGATCTCTGGTCAGGGAACTAAGACTAAGATCCCAAATGCCAAAAAAGAAAAAAAAATTACGGGCCCTGAAGCCAGATTGCCCAGGATCAAATCTGGCTTTACCACTTGCTCTTAGGGCAATTTAGTTTACTTCCTTGTGCCTCAATTTTCTCATTAATAGAATGGAAAGATAATTGATTTTATTTCTGCATTAAGTATAACAAGAAAATGTTTATTTAAACTGGTAAAGTAGTTAGTGCCCCTGGAGACTATATTGATGGGAGGAGGATTGGACTAAAACATACAGTTTTCACTTTTTATACTTCTAGATGTATTTGTTTGGATTTTAAAGTAATATCTCAAGTACAGACAAATAATATAGGAATTCAGAGGAAATTATTATATTTATGTTAGCAAGAAATCAAAATATTTCATAGTGGGGATACATTTCTCTAAGCCTTGAACAATGGGTAGGTTTTGGAATATAAAAGTATGAGGGATGAAGAGTATTCCAGTAATGAGGACTAGTACTTGGTGCCGTTGACCTCCCCTCCCCTTGCTTCTAAGGCACTGCAGTGCCTAGCTTTTCAGTTAACCACCGTGCTTATCTTTTTTGAGATACTGTCACTGGCTTCTACATTTTTGTATGCTCCCTAAATATAATTCTTCCCCAGAGTTTTTTTAATCCAATCCTCGTTTTTTCTCATTCTACTTAATTCTGCCTGAGAGTGCTCATCTGTTACATCTGCAATCCAGATTTTCCTCCTGAGGTCCAAAACTATGCCAAACGTTCACTGGTCACTGACCTTCAACAAACAATTTGAATTGAAACTTTCTATCTTCTCCTGCATAAAAACACTTTAATGGGTTCATGGTTTTAAGAGTTAGAAAAAATGTATATCTCAGACTGTATTGAACCTTTAATTAACTAGAATTTATTTAATAGCTCAGCTTTCAAGAGAAAGAGAATATGAACACATTATTACTGAGATTAAAACTCCTCAGTATGGCACACAGACACCGTCATCATCTGGCCCGTGCTTGCCTTGCTCGCCTCAGCTTCCTCCCACTTTCCCGTATGCTTTGGCTCTACTGAACCTCCTGCCGTTTCCCAACTGTGCTACAACTTTACTCCTTTTGCTGCTGCTGCTGCTGAGTCGCTTCAGTTTTGTCCAACTCTGTGCAACCCCATAGACGGCACCTCAACAGGCTCCCCCATCCCTAGGATTCTCCAGGCAAGAACACTGGAGTGGGTTGCCATTTCCTTCTCCAGTGCATGAAAACGGAAAGGGAAAGTGAAGTTGCTCAGTCGTGTCCGACTCTTAGCGACCTCATGGACTGCAGCCTACCAGGTTCCTCCCTCCATGGGATTCTCCAGGCAAGAGTTACTCCTTTTATGTACCTGTATATCAACTATTCCCTTTGCCCTGATACCCCCTTCTCTAGTTTCTTCATCTTTGCCTGGCCAGGTAGTACATTTTTCAGGCTCAGTTCAGGTGTGTTTTCCAGAAATTTCAGTATTATCTTAACCTACGTATACCTGACCTCTTCCTCACTCCCAATAAATAAGTGGAATGACAGAAACAGGAAAACTATAGGCCTACTCCTCTGGCTTCAGTGTTATCACAGCTTCCTGATTTTTCTCATTTTTTTCTTGACTGTTTTTGTCTGCTCATTAACTGGCACTGTACTACAGGGTTCTGACCTCCCCTCCCCCCACACACACCCCTGTCTGCACTGTGTGTGTTTTCCTTGGACTGTCTTAACCATTAACTAGTCTTAAGGTTTAAACTCCATATTGCTTAAATCCTTGTCCTTGGTCTAGAATTTTCTTCAGATTTATATGTTCTCTTGCCTCCTAAATCTCTCCTACTCTGTGAAAATCTCACTGTCATTCCATACCCTCCTCCACAGTCTTCCTCTTCATTTCTAGAATTCTTGTTCCCTTAGTATTACTGTTTGTGCTGTCCCAGTTAATGCCATCATCGTTTTTTGCCTGATTTAATAACTGAGTTCTCTAATTGGTCTCCTTACCCTTCTCTTGCTACCATTTTCATTTGTGTCCCAGCAGTGTTAAACGACTTCTGCACGTGTGTGCGTGAGACAGGCACACACATATAGTGCCCTGCCCTGTTTTAAGAACAGCATGTTCCCTTTCCTTTAAGATTCATCAGGTTTTATTCCCCCAGGAATCCTCTTCTAACACTGTTCCCCCATTCTCAGGCTGTGCTGCCGTAGTGTCCTGTGCACATTTCTATCATGAAATTAACCATCCCTCATTCATTTTTGTTACACAGTAGACTACCTGCCTTCTTGAGGGCAGAGACTTACCTTTTATTGCTTTTTGTCTGGCACCAAAACAATTTCTGGCCTCTGGTAGGTATTAAATATATGATGTGTTCTTTTGGGAAAGTGTTCCTATTTGTAGTTTGAAATGTTCACATTCTTCTTTGGTTTATTAGCAACATGCTAGACGGGTTTATGAAATTCTTCGACTACTGGTAACTGACATGAGTGATGCTGAACAATACAGAAGCTATAGACTGGATATTAAAAGAAGACTAATTAGCCCATATAAGGTAGGACTTTGAAGAGTCTTAAACACTATATTCTTTTCACTGTTGAAAATGAAGAATACCTAGCAAATACCAATGTGTGGGAGAGTCCAAATCATTCTGCTAAAATAACTTTACAAAAGTGAAGATATTCTTCCAGTTAGTTATAAGAATTCTCCCTGTCATAATTTTCCAGTGTAAACTATAAATGTTTCCATTCACTTAAAAACTAATCCCAAGGATAGTTTACTCGTGGTTATTTTTTTCATTTGTATGCATCTTTTAAAAAACTGAATGCCCAGAATCTTCCCTAACAAATTATCTTATTTTTTTTTTCCATTGTTTTATTTGTCCCTATATTCTGCTTACATTTGCTTCTTTCTTCCTAAATATGGCCTTGGTTGCCTTTTGTAACCCCTGTACTTGACCATAGCTGAAATCGCAACTTAGTGTTATTTACCTGTTTTGTCATCGTTCTTGCTCCTTTGTCATCGTTCTTGCTCCATATTCCTTTAACTCAAAAATATTCCCCTCCTAGATCAGGTCTGGCCTCCTTATCTTTTGGCCATTATTAAGGTAGATATTGTCCATGCACTTGTGTGGAGGAAGATTTGTAATTCTTGTAGTTGGGCAGTAATCTGATTGGAGAGAATATTCATTTATTTATTTAACAACTAATTACTGAATGCTGCCTTAATATATACTATACCTAGAGGCTTACACAACACCATAGTTGGGAACATGAATGACAAATTTGAATCTGTCTTAAGGTTTAAGGAGAAAGTCAGTTAGTAATGAGTAATGTATCAAGTGCGTGAAGTGAAGTCGCTCAGTCGTGTCCGACTCTTAGCGACCTCATGGACTGCAGCCTACCAGGTTCCTCCTTCCATGGGATTCTCCAAGCAAGAGTACTGGAGTAGGTTGCCGTTTCCTTCTCCAGGGGATCTTCCCAACCCAAGGATCAAACCCGGGTCTCCTGCATTCCAGGCAGACGCTTTAACCTCTGAGCCACCAGGGAAGCATAGTTAAGATTTT